>JACBKR010004985.1:0-20791 GCA_014218235.1 Colocasia esculenta
TCAAAGAAAAGAGAATTAAATAAAACCCATCAAATGCAAATAAGTAATGAGCTCTATTAAATGGACCCATTAGAAATTAGTGGCCTAAAATAGAGATTTTAAAAAGGGGAATAATAGAGAAATACCCCAAAATTCGTAACTAAAATATTACTAAAATAGAAAAGATATATTTAATATATTAAATAGCTAGTTTGAATTAGGATTGAATTCCTAAATCTACCCCAATTGATTGGCCACGAAATCCCCTCTCTCCCAACCCAAATAGGAGATCTCTTGCTTAAAAAGGGGAGAGGAAAATAGAAAATTCGGAATTTAATAGGAGTTAGGCTCAAACTAGGAAAGAGAATAGGGAGAAGCTAAATACTTCTCTTAAACCCTCATGGCCGCCCTAGCTCGTGCCAAGAGGTTCCTGGACCAGGAGGAGAGGCCAAGAGGAGGAGAATTCATGGAGAGGAAGGATCACTCAAGTTCTTCACCGAGTTCTTCAAGTCTTAACCCTAGAAGAGGAAAACGATCAAAGGTGGGCATTCTGACAAGCATAAACCTTGAAACTTTTTCTGTAGGATGTCTCATCTATCAGGAATAAAAGCCCTTGGTTTCATAATTTTCCATCGAGCATATCTGTCGTTCTCATTTTCAAGTTCTGCAACTGACATGACCCCGAACCCTCTTCTTAACTCTTGATCTCTTTGTATACTCAACCCCATGACACGAGATTTTTACTGTAGGAATTGATGCATGTTAGGCATCGTTTGCCCCTAAAAGCCCTTAATTTGATTCATCCTATCTTGCGAATTAATTGTTGATCTCAACTATGTACTGTTTCATGTTCATCATGAATACCCGTGTTCAAAAATGTCCAAACCCTGATTGTTTTCCAATTCCTATTTATTGTAAGTACCCATGCATGTCGAGGTCATTTTGCAACTAGTTTCATGATATTTCATTGACTATACAAATAGTTGTGATTTTCTGAAACCCTGTGTCAAATAAGGTAAGTTCTGGCCCGCAATCCAAGGTAATGTCCTTTCCCGTCGGACCCGGGCGCAGACCCTGTGAACGCGACGGCCCGATAGGCTGCATTCACAAGGGTCGTCGCAACAGCACCCTCTGTCGTGATCTGATCTCGACAGGGCCTGTCGTCGCGATCTGCTGCCCGACCAGACTAAGCCTGTCGCGACCCGTACAAGCACCCGTCGCGATCTCAGTTGACCCCGTTGCGACCCTCATCAGGGTACATCGCGATCTGGGTTCTTTTTGCAATAAACCCCCTGTCTCAGCAATGCTTGATTATCTACAGTGTTTGTACTCTTGTTTAATAGTCATACATACAGAAAACAACTCTTGTTATAAATTAAACATTTATGTATGATTAAAATACATGCACATGATCTTTTCTATCTACAATTTCATGACACTTACACACACTTTGAACCCTACAATTATGGCATAACTTGGCATGAAACTATTTCATAATACATCTTGTAGATTATGTAATTAAATTACCCTATACTTGTCTATCGTTTCTCGCGATGTTTTGGGAAGACCGATATCGACGCTCCACTGTTCTAGAACTCCTCTAGAACGTCGAGCACTTGTTTCTATATAAACTCTTTCTTGACTTGGACGAACTCTCCGTCGGATACTCCATCTGCCGGACTAGTAAGTCTTTTGTCAAGGCCTCCGTAAGTCTCCTCTGTCCGTGGATTCTCACATGGTCGACGAGCCGGTGTACCCTAACGCCTATGTTACCCTTTAGGGATCTATATGGTCCAAACGGCTATTAGAAGTTCACTCTCATCTTGAATCATGCCGGACCTTGGACCTGTGCTTAACATGGCCAGTGGTAAGGTCGTGAGTTCCGCCTGACTGCCAACACCATGTGCGTGTGTTGTGCAACAGTTACTATCGCTCGTTACTCGACGTTTTATGTGCAAGGTCCACTAACTCTCATCTATACTCTACTCGCTCATTTATTCACGTTCACTCTACTATCTCGTCTATTCGTCTAGTGCTCTCATATACTTCTGGGACTCTATATTGGCCATTGACTGATTGTCTAAAGATAAACAATATAACTAATGCCTGGCAATATATAAAGGGCCCGATCTGGTCCTGGGATGTGCGCCCGAAAGTGCTAGTGTCATGGGAGTTAAATGATCAGAGTGTTTGGCATTACACTCAAGTGCTATCTATCTTGACTATCTAAATGACAATCAAAAGTGCTATGTTCTTTCGTTGTCCATTGACACAAAGTGCTCTGCTATACTCGTTGTGCTATGCTATACTCGTTGTGCTATCTGTACTATGGCCATCTTGCTATACTTGACATTGTGCTATCCTACAATTATTGTGCTATTCCGACACTTGTGCTATTCTTGGAAAATCTATATTTGGAAAGTCTTGCTATTTCGTTCACGTATTGTCCTGCTATATTTTTACTTGACACTCTTTTCCATTCTGTCATTAGTTACTCTGCCTTTAATGCATAATTACTTAAAGCCTGCTTGTGCCTGAGATTTAAGTCCTACTGGGCGATGTTCGCTCACCCTGCGTTATTTGTCGTTGTGTTCTCAGGTGAGACCGAGGATGAACCATACACTCAAGAGGACGGGAATGACCTGAAGTGATGTCATGAGTACCCTAGTGTCCTATGCTTGTTTAGCGTGGTAGTAGATAGGTTTGAAGTTTAGTCTTTTGCCTTCTTTCAATGTAATCGGGCCCATAGATTGGCTCTGATATTAGTGGTTGTAACTAGACATCGGAAAGTTATTAAGGAAATGAATTCACTTTAGTATTGTTCACTGTGCAATAGTTTGATGTCTAGCACTCGCTCTATACCCTTACTTGCAACTACCTCGCGTTCCGATATTCCGCGTCGGGGCGTGACAGTTTTGTGGTATCAGAGCCTAGGTTATTCTTAAGTATAGGATGATCTCGGTTAACCTGCCTCGACTAGAGTCAATTGTCCACCTATGTGAGTTGAGGTTAGAGCCAAGGGTAACTAGTTAAAATAAAATCACACACGCACAAATTAAATTCAACATCTATATCATGATAAGAAGTTATTTTGTAGGAACTAAGCAATCAAGATGACGGCCGAACGTGCTCAGATGAGAACCTGCTATGGAAGGTGGCGTGGTAGAAGGTACCCTTCCAGTTTTCTCATTATCAGCATTCGTTTTATTTGATACTGGAGCCACTCATTCATTCATATCTCAAAACTTTGCTGATACTGTGAATGCTAAACCTATATCCATGGGTTGTGAGTTCTCTGTCACAATGCCACTAGGGAAAAGGAAAATTGAACAAATAATTTCCCTCTTCCGATGTAATGATCGGAGACCATAACCTAAAAGTCGACCTGGTGTGTATGTCCATGGAAGGCTATGATGTAATTTTGGGAGCCGACTGGTTGTCCGCATATGGGGCAAGTGTCGACTGTAAAAAAGGGAAGGTTACCTTTAGTGACTTTCCTAAATTGGCATACTCTGGGATTAGACATAAGAGACGGATGTCTCTAGTCTCCGCCATAAAGCCACAACATGATGAGGAAAGGCTGTATTGCTTTCCTAGCAGCCGTAGTAGTGAAAGAAGGGTTCCAAGATAGAGGACATACATATAGTACAACTACCCAGATGTATTCCCGAAGACCTGCAAGGGATTCCTCCTGAACGGGATGTCAACTTCGCCATTGAGTTGATTCCTGGAGCCGCACCGGTATCGCGTCATCCATACCGGATGTCACCTGCCGGGCTGAAGGAATTGAAGGCGCAACTGATGGAGCTACTAGAGAAGGGGTTCATTAGACCGAGTACTTCCCCATGGGGAGCACCTGTGCTATTCGTAAAAAGAAAGATGGATCGATGAGGTTGTGCATCGACTATCGACAACTCAATCAACTCACCATCAAGAACAAGTACCCTTTGCCCAGAGTCGACGAACTGTTCGACCAAATATCGGGAGCTCAATATTTCTCCAAGATCGATCTTCGATCTGGCTATCACCAAATGAGGATCAAGGATGACGATATTTTCAAAATGGCTTTCAGGAGCAGGTATGGACATTATGAATTCATCGTTATGCCTTTTGGTCTAAC
Source organism: Colocasia esculenta (assembly GCA_014218235.1). Classification (NCBI taxonomy): domain Eukaryota; kingdom Viridiplantae; phylum Streptophyta; class Magnoliopsida; order Alismatales; family Araceae; genus Colocasia; species Colocasia esculenta. Next base: position 4,100 of record JACBKR010004985.1, read on the forward strand.
CAATGCTCCTGCAGCCTTTATGCAACTCATGAACAGCATATATCGGCCATACCTCGATAAGTTCGTGGTCGTCTTTATCGACGACATCCTCATATACTCCAAGACCAAGGAAGAGCATGAAGAACACCTAAAGACAGCACTACAAGTTTTGCGAGACAACAAGCTGTCGCAAAGCTTAGCAAGTGTGAATTCTGGCTCGAAGAAGTATCCTTCTTGGGCCGTGTCATCTCAAAAGACGACATCTCTGTTGATCCCTCCAAAGTCGAAGCTGTACTCAACTGGGAGAGACCAACTAATGTCACCGAGATAAGAAGCTTCCTAGGACTGGCTGGCTACTACAAGCGATTCATGAAGGACTTCTCAAGATCGTTGTTCCTCTCACGCATCTGACACAAAGGAGAATCCATACTCCTGGAGTAAAGAGTGTGAGAAAAGTTTCCAACCCTCAAGGACTGTCTTACCTCAGCACCTGTTCTCGCTCTGCCAATAGAGGGAGAAGGTTTCTCTGTCTACACCGATGCCTCAGGAATCGGGCTAGGTTGTGTACTCATGCAAAAGGAGAAGGTCAGCCTATTCTTCAAGACAACTGCAGACACATGAAGTCAACTACCCTGTACATGATCTCGAGCGGTTGCCGTGGTCTTCGCCTTGAAGATTGGAGACACTATCTATATGGCGAGCAATTCAATTCTACTCGGACCATAAAAGTCTGAAGTATTTATTCTCTCAGAAGGAACTCAGCATGAGACAAAGGAGATGGCTGGAATACTTGAAAGATTTCAACTTCCACATCTAATACCACCCAGGCAAGGGAAATGTCGTGGTTGATGCTCTTAGTAGGAAGCCAATGGCATTTGTCTCAAGTCTAGTCCTTGGCGAGATGCAACTACTAGAACAATTCGCAAGGTTAGACTTAAATATCGAACATAGAGATATCGAGTCTTGGTTGCCAATATCAAGATTCAATCTGATCTGCTAGAGGAGATCAAAGCTCAACAAGACGATGATCCATTCTTAGTTCCGTCAAAGAAACTCTAACTGAAAGACCGGACTTTGCAATGACTGAAGACGGAAGGCTTGTCTTTCAAGGAAGGACATGTGTTCCCGACAATGAAGAACTAAAGAGAAAACTAATGGATGAAGCTCACAAGACAAGGTATACTATTCATCTGGGAGGTACCAAAATGTATCAAGATATGAAAAGAACGTTTTGGTGGCCGACATGAGAAGAGAGGTAGCTGAACATGCAGGGCACTGCCTTACTTCCCAACAAGTAAAAGCGGAACACCTGCGCCCTGCTGGTGTACTCAGACCGCTTGATATTCCGGAATGGAAATGGGAAAGTATCAGCATAAACTTCATCATGGGTTTACCCAAGACTCGTGGTGGACTCGACGCCATATGGGTCATTGTGGACCGAAACCAAATCCGCCCACTTTCTGCCTATAAAGAGTAAATGGTCAGTAGAGGTACTAGCTGCCTTATACGTCAAGGAGATTGTAAGAACAAGGCATTCCATCATCTATTGTTTTAGATCGAGATCCAAGATTCACATCTCATTTTTGGAAAGGACTGCAAGGTGTACTGAGTACTAAACTCAACTTTAGTACCGCATTCCATCCACAAATCGATGGGCAAACTGAAAGAACCAACCAAATAGTGGAAGACATGTTGAGAGCTTGGACTATAGATTTTCAAGGTTATTGGAATGAGCACCTACCTCTTATTGAGTTCGCCAATAACAAACAGTTACAGGCGAGTATCAAGATGGCACCGTTCGAAGCACTCTACGGAAGGAATTGCAGATCCCCTGCATGCTGGAATGAGGTTGGAGAACAGCAATGGCTAGGCCCAGACATGGTGCAACGGACACGAAGGACATTCAGGTAATATGAGACCGGCTCAAGATTTCCCAATCCAGACAGAAGAGATACGCCGAAAAAAGAAGGCGAGATCTGGAATTTCAATTGGGTGATCATGTGTTCCTAAAAGTGTCACCTACTCGTGGCATCCAAAGATTTGGTAAAGGGAAAGCTCAGTCCTAGATTCATCGGTCCTTTTGAAGTACTCGAAAGGGTTGGTGAGGTTGCATACCGGCTGGCGTTGCCACCGGATTTGTCATGTGTACACAATGTGTTCCATGTTTCCATGCTTAGGAAATATGTGTACGACCCCACGCACATCATTTGTCACGAGAAGTTGGTGTTGAACAAGGATGTGACATACGAAGAGAAGCCAGTCAAGATACTGGAACGAAGATACAACAACTCAGGAACCGTCCCATCCATGTGGTTAAAGTCCTATGAAATAACCGTGGAGTAGAAGAAGCAACTTGGGAACCAGAAGGAACCATCAGACGGAACTACCCCGATCTTTTCGGTACGACATTCCTCCATTATGACCATATGAATTTGGGGACCAAATTCTTTTTAAGAGGGGAGGATGTAGCAACCTAGATTTTTAAAAAAAAAAAAACATAAAAAATAAAATAATAATAATAAAAGTTAATAATAATAAAAATAAATGTAATAGAAAATCAAAGAAAAGAGAATTAAATAAAACCCATAAAATGAAATAAGTAATGGGCTCTATTAAATGGACCCATTAGAAATTAGTGGGCTAAAATAGGGATTTTAAAAAGGGGAATAATAGAGAAATACCCCAAAAACTGTAACTAAAATAGAAAAGGAGATTTAATACATTAATAGCTAGTTTGAATTAGGATTGGATTCCTAAACCTACCCAATTGATTGGCCACGAAATCCCCTCTCTCCCAACCCAAATAGGAGATCTCTTGCTTAAAAAGGGGAGAGGAAAATAGAAAATCAGAATTAATAGGAGTTAGGCTGAAACTAGGAAGGGAATAGGGAGAAGCTTAAATACTTCTCTTAAACCCTCATGGCCGGCCCTAGCTCGTGCCAAGAGGTTCCTGGACCAGGAGGAGAGGGCAAGAGGAGGAGAATTCGTGGAGAGGAAGTATCTCTCAAGTTCTTCCCCGAGTTCTTCAAGTCTTAACCCTAGAAGAGGAACGATCAAAGGTAGGCATTCTCACAAGCATAAACCTTGAAATTTTTTCTGTAGGATGTCTCGTCTATCAAGAACAAAAGCCCTTTGGTTTCATAATTTTCCATCGAGCATATATGTCGTTCTTGATTTTTCATGTTCTGCAACTGACATGACCCTGAACCCTCTCTTAACTCTTGATCTCTTTGTATACTCAACCCCATGACACGAGATTTTTACTGTAGGAACTGATGCATGTTAGACATCGTTACCCCTAAAAGCCCTAAATTTGATTCATCCTATCTTGCGAATTTAATCATTGATCTCAACTATGTACTGTTTCATGTTCATCATGAATACCTGTGTTTAAAACATGTCCAAACCCTGATTATTTTCCAATTCCTATTTATTGTAAGTACCCATGCATGTGTAGGTCGTTTTGCAACTAGTTTCACAATTTTTCGTTGACTATACAAATAGTTGTGATTTTTTGAACCACCCTGTGTCAAATAAGGTAAGTTTTGGCCGGTAATCCAAAGTAATGTCCTTTCGCTGTCGGACCCGAGCGCAGACCCTGTGAACGCGATGGCCCGATAGGCCGCATTCACAAGGGCCATCGTGACAGTGCCCTCTGTCGTGATCTGATCGCGACAGGGTCTGTCATCGCGATCTGCTACTCGACCAAACTAATCCTGTCGCGACCCGTACAAGCACCCGTCGCGATCTCAGTTGACCCCGTCTCGACCCTCATCAGGTACGTCGCAATCTGGGTTCTTTTTGCAATAAACCCCCTGTCTCAGCAATGCTTGATTATCTACAGTGTTTGTACTCTTGTTTAACAGTCATACATATAGAAAACAACTTGTTATAAATTAAACATTTTTATGATTAAAAATCATGCCATGATCTTTTCTATCTACAATTTCATGACACTTACACACACTTTGAACCATCCAATTATGGCATAACGTGGCATGAAACTATTTCATAATACATCTGGTAATTTATGTAATTAAATTACCCTATACTTGTCTATTCTTTCTCGCGATGTTTTGGGAGAACGATATCGACGCTCCACTGTTCTGGAACTCCTCTAGAACATCGAGCACTTGTTTCTATATACACTCTTTCTTGACTTGGACGAACTCTCCGTCGGATACTCCCATCTTCCGGACTAGTAAGTCTTTGTTCAAGGCCTCTGTAAGTCTCCTTTGTCCATGGATTCCCCAAGGTCGGCGAGCCGGTTGTACCTTAACACCTATGTTACCCTTTAGGGATCTAATGGTCCAAAGGCTATTAGAAGTTCACTCTCGTCTTGAATCACGTCGGACCTCGGGACCTGTGCTTAACATGGCCAGTGGTAAGGTCGTGAGTTCTGCTTGACTGCCAAACACCATGTGCGTGTTGTGCAACGGTTACTATCGCTCGTTACTCGACGTTTCATGTGCAAGGTCCACTAACTCTCATCTATACTCTACTCGCTCACCTATTCACGTTCACTCTACTATCTCGTCTATTCGTCTAGTGCTCTCATCAACTCTTGGTACCCTATATTGGCCATTGACTGATTGTCTAAAGATAAACAATATAACTAATGCCTGGCAATATATAAACGGCCCGATCAGGTCCTCGGATGTGCGCCCGAAAGTGTTAGTGCCCATGGGAGTTAAATGATCAGAGTGCTTGACATTACACTCAAGTAATATCTATCTTGACTATCTAAATGACAAACAAAAGTGCTATGTTCTCTCGTTGTCCATTGACAACAAAGTGCTATGCTATACTCATTGTGCTATCTGTACTATGGTCATCTTGCTATACTTGACATTGTGCTATCTTGCTATTATTGTGCTATTCCCGACACTTGTGCTATTCTTGGAAAGTCTATATTTGGAAAGTCTTGCTATTTCGTTCACGTACTGTCCTGCTATATTTTTACTTGACACTTTTTTCCGTTCTATCATTAGTTACTCTGCCTTTAATGCATTAATTACTTAAAGCCTGCTTGTGCCTGAGATTTAAGTCCTACTGGGCGATGTTCGCTCACCCTGTGTTATTTGTCGTTGTGTTCTCAGGTGAGACCGAGGATGAACCATACACTCAAGCGGACGGGAATGACCTGGAGTGATGTCATGAGTACCCTAGTGTCCTATTGCTTTGTTTAGCGTGGTAGTAGATAGGTTTGAAGTTTAGTCTTTTGCCTTCTTTCAATGTAATCGGGCCCCATAGATTGGCTATGATATTAGTGGTTGTAACTAGACATCGGAAAGTTATTAAAGAAATGAATTCGCTTTAGTATTATTCATTGTGCAATGGTTGATGTCTAGTACTTGCTCTATACCCTTTACTTGCAACTGCCTCGCGTTCCGATATTCTGCGTCGGGGCGTGACAGTTGTAAGGCCCTCCAATTTTGCCTTTTATTTACATGTTTGGTCATGTGATGTTTAGTTGACTGTGTGTATGTGTATATGCATACAGCTATATGTAATTATTCTGTACATATTGTATTATTATGATGTTATATGAGCTTACTATGTACATATTGTTGTATTTACGTAGTATATATATATATATATAATATTTAATTGTACATTATGCATTGCATATATATGTATATAGTGAATGTAAGTATTGGGCATTTCTATTTTATGCCAAAGTGCATGTTAACGTCAACATGCATGGACGTTTGGGGGAGAGTCAACGTCTAGATCGATGGATGCCAACCCCCAGTAGACGGCCAGTAATGTGGACGTATATTTTCCCAAAATCTGTGTGTTTTAGATCTGGAAATGGCCGCGATTTCTCCAGTTCTTGTTTTGGAAACCATCTCACAACGGTAGCATACCCTATCCATTGCGTACCCCGACCCTTGGGTTCTATAAAAACTCTCTCTTTCGGCCGAATTAGGTTCCTTTGGCTCTTTGTGAAAACCTTAGAAGCTCTGTGCGAAACCCGTACTTTGGAGATCTGAATCTGGCGATTGGGTGTGACTTCCAACGTTCTTCTTCGACTAGAAGGAGCTATGAACATCGAGGAAGGCTTCCCGACCGTGTTGTGCAAGCTACATCAACACAGAACCGGTTCGAGAGATGATTTTGGGGCGCTTCTTGGCTTGCCGAGGAGAGCTTCGTTGGCAATTTAATCTCGTCTAGCATTTTTCATAGGCAATTAACCCTTGGACATCGTCCATACCCATGTCTAGTAGGTCTCAGGAAATTCTGGGAAATTTTATCTCGTGTTCTAAAACCCCCATTCACTGTGTTTTGTGCATTCAGTCTGCATTTCTGCAGATATGAACTTAACGGCAACATTTGCTACCATTAAGATCCTGTGTTGATGGCAACATATAGTGTCGTTAACACCTGTTGGCGGAAACGTGTGTGGACGCCAAGTTCGTTTGGGTTTTACAGAACCCTACTTTCACATAATCATATTCGAACTTATGGTGTCTTTGTTTACTATAGAAATTATGTTGAGTTCAGTACATGCAGTAGGTCATATCATGAGGAGGTAGTAAATTTCTATGATTTGTGTTATTTATTAAAATTCCTATAGATGAACTGTAAGCGTAAAATGCCCATGTTTAATCTTGTATAAATAGATCTGATATGATTTAGGGTTTCATAAATTTTCTATGATAGATGATGACTGTATACATGTGTTGGCAGTAATGAGAATGACTGAATTACTGTGGAACCTATTATGTGAAATAGTGATAAATATGCCTCTGAACAGTTTTAATTATTATAATTAGTGTATAGATCCTAAAATTTTGAAAAATTGAGCATGTAAATATTGTCTGTTTAGAACCTGTGATACAAATTTCACACTATTTGGATAACATAAGTAATAAATAATTTATTTCATGAGATTGAACATATTGAGCATGTTAAATTTGATTATGTATAATTCTGTGGCTGGTAGCATCATTTGATGATATTATGATCTGGTTACCACTGTGAATAGTAGCATTTTGCTAGGTGAACTGAAACCTAAGTAATTGTGTAAAAGTAAATGTAATTGGGATTAAAGTATGCATGAGAAGTGTGTAAGCAATGTGTTAATGTAATTGTGTAAATATGTTCCCGTTAGTGATACTGCTACCATAGAGGGCTGTGGAACTGTACCGTAGTAAAGTCCCTATTGGAAGGTTCAATGTGTGTGATATCCTATTGTCAATTAGGATGAAATCCGGGAGGTGGACAAGTACCACTGGTTAGGGTGGAGAGTGCTTCTCCCGATTCTGCGCAGTTAACCAAGATCTATCACTGTGTTTCCTAGGTGATAGGTATGTGATTGTGTATATGTGTGTCATGCCCCGACGCGGAATATCGGAACGCGATGCAGTTGCAAGAAAAGGGTATAGAGCGAGTACTAGACATCAAACCATGCACAGTGAATAATACTAAAGCGAATTCATTCATTAATACTTTTCAATGTCTGGTTACAACCACTAATATCAAAACAAATCTATGGGGCCCGATTACATTGAAAGACGGTCAAAAGACTAAACTTCAACCTAACTACTACAATGCTAAATATAACAATAGGACGCTAGGGTATCATGACATCACTCCAGTCGTTCCTGTCCTCGTGAGTGTATGGTTCACCCTCGGTCTCACCTGAGAACACAACGACAAATAACGCAGGGTGAGCGAACATCGCCCAATAGGACTTAAATCTCAGGCTCAAGCAGGCTTTAAGTAATTAATGCATTAAAGGCAGAGTAACTAATGATAGAGCGATAGAGAGTGTCAAGTAAAATATAGCAGGACAGTACGTGAACGAAATAGCAAGACTTTCCAAGAAAACACAAGTGTCAGGAATAACACAATAATAGCAAGATAGCACAATGTCAAGTATAGCAAGATGGCCATGGTACAAATAGCACAACGAGTATAGCATAGCACTTTGTTGTCAATGGACAACGCGAGAACATAGCACTTTTGATTGTCATATAGATAGTCACGATAGATAGCACTTTGTTGTCAATGGACAACTAGAGAACATAGCACTTTTGATTGTCATATAGATAGCACATTATTGTCAATGAACACAAGTGAACATAGCACTTTTGATTGTCATATAGATAGTCATGATAGATAGCACTCGAGTGTAATGCCAAACACTCTGATCATTTAACTCCCATGGGCACTAGCACTTTCGGGCGCACATCTCAGGACCAGATCGGGCCCTTTATATATTGTCAGGCATTAGTTATATTGTTTATCTTTAGACAATCAGTCAATAGTCAATATAGAGTACCAAGAAGTAGATGAGAGCACTAGATGAATAGACGAGATAGTAGAGTGAACGTGAATAGACGAGCGAGTAGAGTACATATGAGAGCTAGTGGACATTGCACGTAACGCGTCGAGTAAACAGGCGATAGTAACAATTTCACAACACGCGCACTTGATGTTGGCAGTCAGGTGGAACTCACGACCTTACCACTGGCAATGTTAGCACAGGTCTAGAGGTCTAGCGTGATTCAAGACAAGAGTGATTTTCTATAGCCGTTAAGACCATATTGATCCCTAATGAGTGTAACAGGTGTTAAGGTACAACCGGCTCGTCGACCATGTGGGAATCCATGGATAGAGGAGGCTTACAGAAGCCTTGAACAAAGACTTACTAGTCCGGCACAAGAGGAGTTTCCAACGGAGAGTTTGTCCAGTCAAGAGAGAGTGTATATAGAAACAAGTGCTCGACATTCTAGAGGAGTTCTAGAACAGTGGAGTGTCGATATCGATATTCCCTAAACATCGCGAGAAACGATAGACAAGTATAGGGTAATTTAATTACATAAATTACCAGATGTATTATGAAATGTTCATGCCAAATTATTGCCATAATGGATGGTTCAAAGTGTGTGTATGTGTCATGAAATTAGAGATAGAAAAGATCATGTGCATATATTTTAATCATACAAAACATTCAATTTATAACAAGTGTTATTTTCTGTGTGTATGACTGCTAAGCAAGAGTACAATCACTGTAGACAATCAAGCATTGTTGAGACAGGGGTTTATTGCAAAAGAACCCAGATCGCGACGTACCGTGATGAGGGTCGTGACAGACAAACTGAGATAGCGACAGCGTCTGGTACAGGTCGCAACAAGCTTATCAGTTCGGGCAGGCAGATCGCGGCGGGATCGTATGAGGATCACGACGGCCTAGTCAGAAGATCGTGACGATAGGTTCTGTCGCGATCATATCGCGACAGAGTGCTCGGTTGCGAAGGCCTGTGAACGCGGCCTATCGACCCGTCGTGTTCACAGGGTTTGCGCCCAGTCCGAATAGGGAAAAGACATTACATTGGATGCGGGCCAAAACTTACCCTATTTGACACAGGGTGATTCAGAAATTCACAACTAATGGTATAAACAACGAAAAATCGTGAAACTAGTTGCAAAACGACCTAGACATACACGGGTACTTACAATAAATAGGAATTGGAAAACAATCAAGGTTGGGACATGTTTTGCCACGGGTATTCATGATGAACATGAAACAGTACATAGTTGAGATCAACGATTAAATTGCAAGATCGGATGAGTCAAATTTAGGGCTTTTAGGGGCAAAAGATGCCTAACATGCATCAGTTCCTACAGTAAAAATCTCGTGGCAGGGGGTGAGCATACAAGGAGATCAATAATTAAGAAGAGAGTTCGGGGTCATGTATGTTGCAGAACATGAAAATCAAGAACGAAAGATATGCTCGATGGAAAAGTATGAAACCAAAGGGCTTTGTTCCTGATAGACGAGACATCCTACAGAAAAAGTTTCATGGTTTATGCTCGTGAGAATGCCTACCTTTGATCGTTTTCCTCTTCTAGGGTTATGACTAAAGAACTCAAGAAGAACTTGAGAGACCCTTCCTCTCCACGAATCTCCTCTTGGCCTTTCCTCTGGTCCAAGAACCTCTTGGCACGAGCTAGGGCCGACCATGAGGGTTTAAGAGAAGTATTTAAGCTTCTCCCTATTCCCTTTCCTAGTTTAAGTCTAATTCCTATTAAATTCCGAATTTCCTATTTCCTCTCCCCTTTTAAGCAAGAGATCTTCCTATTTGGGTTGGGAGAGAGAGGATTTTGTGGCCAACCCATTAGGGTAGGTTTAGGAATCCCAATCAACTTAAACTTCTTTTTAATGCATTAAATACCTCTTTTATTTTAGTAAAATTTTAGTTACGAATTTTTGGTACTTCTCTATTATTCCCCTTTTAAAAATCCCTATTTTAGCCCACTATTTCTAAGGGTCCATTTATTAAAGCTCATTACTTTTTTCATTGGATGGGTTTATTAATTTTCTTTCTTTGATTTTCTAATTGCTTTTATTTATTATATTATTATATTTTATATTATTTTTAAAAAATCCAGGTGCTACAATGTGTTCCTTCTAGTGGTGGTTGGACTATGTCTCACGGCAACTAAGTGTAAAATGTGAATTGGTGTATATGATCATGTGAATGTGAAATGTGAAAGATGTGAAATGTGAAATTGTTAAATGAATGTGTTAGCATGTGAATAAGTGTAAACCATATGCATGTGTTTAATTCATGTCAAAACAGCAAGCAAACGTATGTATGTTGGAGTTAAATGCATATGGAAATGATTAGAATCCATGCTAGGTTGCTAATTACTTTATGCTTAATTTCATGTTCTAGATGGCTGGAGTTGTACCATAATATGGATAATGTTGAATTGTTAAATCATGTTACAGTATACGTAGAAGTGTGTAGGAATGTGAGTGATACCATTAATGTTATAAGCATGTATTATGTGTTCTATTGCTATGAGTTTTTCCATGTATAATAGTTTAGATTGTATAAAGCATGCAACATGTGTTACTCCTTATCTTTAAAAGTCAACATGTGCATATGATATGTGTATTGATGTTGTACATGGATTGCTTGCTGAGTCTATTTAGACTCATACTTGCTTCGGCGTAAAGGTGTGACAGGTGTCTCCACATCCGAGGAGGATATAGTTAGGAGCGACTCTGAGCGCGAGGAGTAGCTAATTTTGGAGATCTCTACATTATATATTTCATTCATAGTATGTAATTTGGAATTGCGTAATTAAGGATGGACAATGTATCATTTGAAAGTTGTATAAATGTGGACTTTAGTGTTTTCTTTTATCTTATGTTATACAGACTGTGGATATTAATGATGGTGATGGAATGGAATGAAATTGTTACTTTATTTCCGCTGTACTCTTTAGTATTCATGTGCATATCAACCTATCGTTAGTGTTGGGTCAATGTCCCACTGTGACGGCGTTCTCTATACTGATGTGGATTGGTATAATCGTACCGGTATAAGGAGGGTCGTTACAGAGATTGGTATCAGAGCGACAAGATTGAGATTGTATATGAGTAAACCATCATCTTCATAATATGCTAATTCTTTACAGAATTGTCCACATGTGTAGAAATGATTAATAATGAATGAAACATAGTTAAGAACATGGTTACGATTAAATAATTTAGTTTCTAATTGTGATTAATTTGTTTTACAGGCTATGGCTTCTCGTGGTAGTTGTGGTGCCCATGCTCGCGAGGATGAGCAGAGGCGAGAGGAAAGGGATGAGCAGCAGGCCCCAGCACCCCAGGGTCCTACTGTGCTTTCTCCACCACCACTTGTGGATTATGGAGTGTTCATGCAAGGCCTGGTGCAGGCTATGCAGACATAGGCGCATACCCAGGCTGCACTCTAGGCTCAGCTGAAGGCTCAAGTTAGAATGGAGATAGAGTAGTCTATTTTATTTAAAATTTGATTGCTATGTTGCTATTATATTGTCATGTTGCTTATGAGTTATTTATATTGCTTGTTGTAGCAGGCTCAGGCTCTAGCTCCAGTTCCCAAGAGCATGGCCATGGTGGTCCTTCCATCATGGAGCGATTCAATAGGATGGCTCCACCCTCTTTTAAGGGGGAGAGTTAGCCATTGTTGGCGGAGAGCTGGATGAGGGAGATCGTGAAGATCTTCCGAGCTATTAGGTGTGCTGAGGAGGACAAGGTCAGCTTGGCGACCTATATGCTACATGTATGTGTTAGTTAAATTGCATGTAATTGCGTTAAGTTTAGATTTGTTTAGATTGGTCCTTATGGGTGGTTTGATGCAGGAGAGAGCCGATGTATGGTGGTCCTCTTTACTGCGTACCCGGTTTGAGGACGGCGCTATTGAGGTGGCATGGGATGAGTTTGTGAGGTTCTTTCGGGCCAAGTTCATCCCAGAGCATATCCAAGACAAGATGGAGCAAGAGTTTCTTACTCTTACCTAGGGCTCCATGACTGTACTTGAGTACGAGGCCAGGTTTGCAGAATTGTCTAAATATGCACCTCACATAGTGGCTGATGAGTGCAGGAAAGTGAAGAAGTTTGTGATGGGCCTTAAGCCATCACTGAGGTCGAGGCTGCTGGCGTTTGATCATCGTACCTTGGATGAGGCCCTTAGTGTTGGTTGTAGGCAGGAGAGCGAGATGGAGTAGTACCTAGAGGAGAAGAAGGCAGCGCAAAAGAGGTCTGCACCTCCTTTCCAGTGGCAGGATAGGAAGAAGGCGGCATACCAGTCACCGCAGCGTCCCGTGGCATCGGGTAGTCAGCACGTAGCTTCACTGAGGTCCCCCAGCGTTAGGCCCAGCGGCAAGAAGGAGTGTCCTCACTGTGGAAGGACACATGGAGGTACCGAGTTCTGGAAGCTAGCGGGGAAGTGCTTAAAGTGCAGGAGCAGCAAGCATCAGATTTGGGACTGTCCCAGACTACAGCAGGATGCGCCAGCTCCAGTAGCAGCAGCAGTAACAGCGCTAGCTACAGGAAGACCAAGAAGGCCTAGAGCCCAAGCTCGAGTGTTTGCCTTAGCACGTGAGGATGCCGAGCTGGAGGAGCACGTCACTGAAGGTACGGTCTTTTCATGGGTGTGCACGCTCGAGTTTTGTTTGATACGGGTGCCACTCACTCGTTCATTTCCGAGCGGTTCCTAGGCAGTTAGCTGTAGAGTCAGGATTAGAGGAAAAGGAGTTAGCGGACCTTTTGTCTGTGCACACACTTGCGGGAACGGTATTGACTAGGAAGTGTATTCCGTCGTTACCTTTGTGCATTGAGGACCGAGTCTTAGATGGGTGCTTCTTTTTGCTAAAGATGAAGGACTATGATGCAATTCTTGGTCTGGATTTTCTAGAGGAGCATTATGCTTTGGTAGATTGTCGTGGGAAGAAGATTATTTTCCATATCCTGGTGAGGATGAGTTTTCACATCCATGGCCAAGGAACTTAGCGGGAGGTTTGTCATCTCTGCCATTAAGGCGATAAGAATGGTGAACAAGCGATGTGACACTTTTCTTGCCAGCGTGGTATTGGTACCAAAGGTTGATGAGTCACCTACCCTCAGGGAGATTGAGGTAGTGCGGGAGATTCCAGACATTTTTCCCAATGATTTGTCTGGATTGCCACCGGATAGGGAGATAGACTTTACTATAGAATTGCTTATAGGCACCTCTCCTATCTCAAAGGCTCCATATGAATGGCACCTGCGGAATTAGTCGAGCTAAGGAAGCAGTTGCAAGATTTGTTGGATAAGGGATTTATTCGCTCTAGCATATCCCCTTGGGGCGCACCTGTATTACTTGTAAAGAAGAAGGATGGTTCACTTAGGTTGAGCATTGATTATAGAAAGCTCAACCAGGTAATTGTAAAGAACATGTATCCCTTACCGCGGATTCATGATTTATTTGACCAGCTGCGAAAAGCATCGGTCTTTTCCAAGATTGATTATGGTATGGCCATCATCAGTTGAGGATTAGGAGCAAAAATGTGTCCAAGAAGGCCTTCAGGACTCGTTATGGACATTATTAGTTGTTGGTTCTTCCTTTTGGTCTGACCAATGCCATGGCAGCATTCATGGATCTCATGAACAGGGTGTTTAGAGTTATCTAGATAGTTTCATAGTGGTGTTCATCGACGATGTGTTGGTTATTCTCCGGATGAGACCACACACCGTCAGCATTTGAGGGTAGTGTTAGAAGTTCTACGAGAGCATAACCTATATGCAAATTCAGCAAGTGCGTTTTTTGGATGCGCGAGGTTCATTTCCTTGGTCATGTTGTCTCTGGTTCTGGTGTAGCAGTTGATCCAGTGAAGTTCCAGGCTGTATTAGATTGGGAGATTCTCAAGACCCCATCGGAGATTCGGAGTTTGTTTAGCGGGTTATTATCGGCAATTTATTGAGGGATTTGCATCTGTCGCCGCACCTTTGACTAAGATAACAGAAGGGTGTGAAGTTTGTATGGTCCGAAGAGTGTGAGAGTAGCTTTCAATTGTTGAAGGCTAAGCTTACTTCTGCACTGGTGTTGATTTTTCCGAGTGGTGTAGGGGTTTTGCCATCTATTTGGATGCATCTCGGATTGGTTTAGGCTATGTGTTGATGCAGCAGGGAAGGGTAGTGGCATATGCTTCTAGTCAGTTGAAGGAGCATGAGCGTAACTATCCGACTCATGATTTGGAGCTCGAGGTAGTGGTTCATGCACTAAAGATCTAGAGGCACTATCTTTATGTTGTTAGATTTGAGGTGTTCACTAACCACAAGAGTTTGAGGTATCTCTTCTATCAAAAGGAATTAAACCTGCGGCAGAGGAGATGGATTGTGTTCCTCAAGGACTACGATTCGATCTTCAGTATCATCCAGGATAGGCGAATGTCGTAGTAGAAAGAGGTCTTACTAAGTAGGATTGGAAGATGTTGGAGGATGCTGCATGTGTGATGACCGAGTTAGAGCCAGCATTATGTAAAGCTTTTGTAGCTCAGTTGTCCATTCAATCTACTGTGCTTGATGAGGTGATGAGCAAAACAAGGCTGATTCTAGGCTTCAGGAATTAGTAGGCAAGGCAGGATTTGCTCGTGATGAGGATGGTGTGATTAGATTTCATCACCGAGAGTTTGTGTTCCCGATGTGGTAGATGTCTGTGAGCATGTTCTTGCAGAAGCTCATAGGTCGAGGTTCTCTATTCTCAGGTAACACTAGATGTATCAGAATTTAAAGAGATCTTTTTGGTGGTCTGGCATGAAGAAGGATGTGGCGGATTTTGTATCCAGATGTTTAGTATGTCAACAAGTGAAGGCCGTGCGTCAGCGACATCTGGTCTTATGCAGAAGATGGAGATCCCTGTATGGAAGTGGGAGGCCATCACTATGGATTTTGTAATGGGTTTGCCCAGATCAGTGAGAGGCAATGACTCAATTTGGGTGATTGTAGATAGATTCTCTAAGACTGTGCATTTCTTGCCTATGAAGAAGAAGCAGTCCATTGAGAGTTTGGCTAGGTTGTATGTTAGGTTGCATGGTGGGCCGAAGTCGATCATTTCGGATCGAGATCTGAGATTTACTTAGAGGCTGTGGAAGGGTCTTCAGGATGCATTAGGTTCCGAATTAAAGCTTAGTTCGGCGTTCCATCCCCACACAGATGGACAGTTCGAGAGACTATCCAGACTCTCGAGGATATGTTGAGAGCGTGTGTGTTGGATTGGAAGGGTGATTGGAGCATCATTTACCTCTTGTGGAGTTCCCATGTAACAACAGCTTTCATGCGAGTATTGGTATGGCTCCATTTGAGGCGTGTATGGGCGGCCTTGTCGATCTCCTTTAGTTGGGAGGAGACTGGTGGTAGGCAGTTGATTGATCAGGAGTTAGTGCAGGAGACTTCAGATAAGATCCAGCTTATCAGAAAGAGGCTTGTTGCGTCGCAAAATAGGCAGAAGAGTTACACCGACAACAGAAGGAAGGATTTAGAGTTTGAGGTTGGTAAGCATGTCGTTCTAAAGATTTTGCCTACTCGAGGTATTGTCATATTTGACCGGCATAGCAAATTAAGTCCTAGATTCATTGGCCGTATGAGATTCCTAGACGTTTGGGCAGCGTGCCATGTGAGCTAGCTTTACCCCCAGCGTGAGCTAGTGTTCATCCTGTTTTCCACGTATCTATGCTAAGGAGGTATGTCCGAGATCCATCTCATGTTATTAGTCATGAGCCAATGGAGATCCATCCAGATCTGTCGTATGTTGAGCAACTGAAGCTATTCTTGATCGGAAGGTTCAGCACCTCAAGAATAAGAGCATTGCGTCCGTGAAGGTGCTATGGCGGAACTTCTCGGGAGAGGAGGCTACTTGGAGCTTGAGGATGCTATGATGAAGAAGTATCCCCAATTGTTGAGTAGTGTCGTTCTAACTTCGAGGACGAAGATTCTTAAGGGGGAGAGGGTGTAAGGCCCTCGAATTTTGCTTTTTATTTACTTGTTTGGTCATGTGATGTTTAGTTGTCTTGTGTATATATGTATATGCATACATGTATATGTAATGATTCTGTACGTATTGTATTATTATGATGTTATATGAGTTTACTATGTACATATTGTTGATTTACATAGTATATATATATATTATATATATATATATTAATATTAAGTTGTACATTTTGTATTGCATGTATATGTATATAGTGAATGTAAGTATGGGCATTCTGTGTTTGGCCGAAGTGCATGTTAACGTCAACATGCATGGACGTTTGGGGGAGAGTCGATGTCCAGATCGATGGACGCCAACCCCAGTAGATGGCTAGCAATGTGGACGTCTATTTCCCAAAAGTCTGTGCGTTTCAGATCTGGAAACAGCCGCGATTTCTTCAGTTCTTGTTTTG
>JACBKR010004986.1:0-20731 GCA_014218235.1 Colocasia esculenta
GGAACCCAATGGAGAGAGGAGAGAGGAGAGAGGGGCGGCACCCAGAATCTTCAATCATTCAAAATTTTAATTCATCCTTCATGTCTTTTCAAACCTAACATATCCCTTTATAAAGGGGGTAACATAAGGGCTTCCAAAATGGCCCGTTTTTCTAAAGGCCCATGGGCCCATACCACTAAAGACCCAAGGCAAAATATATAAGAAAAGAAAAAAGACTCTTAATAAACCTAACTATTAATGGGCCCAAATAAAAAAATTACATTTGCTTGGCCTACAAGAGTCACATCTAGGGGGTAACCCCCTTACTTAGTCAAAATCCTAGCTGAATCTGCTGGAATTAGACAGAATCGGCTTGGATCATTTCGGATCCGATTCCAAGCCGATTCTACTATACATTTTTTAATTATATATATTAATCAATGATTAAAAAGTCTTTTTTTTGGGTTTGTTTCTTTGTTGAATAGAGTGGGGTGGCCTATGCCCTATGATGCATGGATTATTAACTTATTCCATAGGGCATGGATTAGTAACTTATTCTCTTGAATATCATCCATTTACTTAAGATATTTCATGTAAATAAAGAATACCTCCCATTTGAATCCAATAAAAATATTAGAAAATCATATTTGGTTGATCAGGAATACTCAGTCAGTAGATGAGACCGAGGGCCTGACACCCTAGGTCATTGATGATGCTGGAGCGGCCTGCTCATCCTTGGCCGTTGGTATGATGCCCAAGAAAAAGGGCGAGTCAACGATAGTTGGGAAGTCGCCGAAGACAATTGGGTCGCCAGGTATCTGAACCTGGCGTGGTTAGCAACAACCAACAGACCATAGGTCACCACTGCCATTACTATTGTTGTTGATGATGGTGCATAGCACGAACAGTGGTGCGCTTGAAAGCGCAAATGAGCTCAAGCACTATGGCAAGCGAAGGAGCAATTAAATGCTCAAGTATGCACTCTTCTTCCCGTCTTGCATGAGGAAGAGAGGCAAATCAAAACCTTTGAAAGAATTCGTGATTACTATTCATCAAAACCCATGGAAAGGATTTAAGAGTTTCTCTTTGGCATTTAGTCAAACGTGTTCGGACTTTAGGCCGATGTAAATTAACACTGATTCCGGTCAGTATGGAAAGGTCCAGTACACGAACCCTCTCCATATGATAATCCGTAAGTGGACAGATACCTTAGACAAGGTTTGGCGCATCGCCGATTCGGACCGATCGGGATTATCCTGATCCGATCCGATTCGGGCGGATCGAACCGATTCGGTTCGATCCGCTTGGATTCGGCCAGAACTTGGTCCTGTTCAGGCAGGGTTCACTGGACTCATGATCTTGTTCAGGCAGGGTTGTCAGGATCTGCTTATTTACCTGAATATCATTTAAGTAAATGTTATAATTTGTTGTTTCATTTACTTAAGATATTACATGTAATAAGGAAGTACCCCCCATTTGAATCCAATAAAAATATCAAAAAATCATATCTCTTACCAATAAAAGTCAACTCTCCCATCGAAAAACAAAATCGCGATTTTGGTGATTTTAGCGAAATGCTAACTTTTTAATCTCTCATAATTTGGTCTATCTAAAAATTTGATAATTCAAATAAACCATATGGAACACTAAAAATCTAAAGTCCGGTAAAAAAAGTCAAATGTGCATGTGACTTCTCCAAGGGAGCCGCTCTCCTACTGACAGCACTTAGTCTGCTCGATGCATCTCAGGATTTGGTCAAACTTAAGTTATCATCACCTAAACTCATGAGAATTTTCACTTTCTAATTGAAAAGAAACTAGAAAGTGACAATTCTTATGAGTTTGAATGATGATAACTTAGTTTGACTAAATCTTGAGATGCCTCGAGCAGACTAAGTGCTGTCAGTAGGAGAGCGGCTCCCTTGGAGAAGTCACATACACGTTTGACTTTTTTTACCGACTTTAAATTTTAGTGTTCCATATGGTTTATTTGAATTATCAAATTTTTAGATAGACCAAATTATGAGAGATTAAAAGTTAGCATTTCGCTAAAATCACCAAAATCGCGATTTTGTTCTTCGATGGGAGAGTTGACTTTTTATTGGTAAGAGATATGATTTTTTTGATATTTTTATTGGATTCAAATGGGGGGTACTTCCTTATTTACATGTAATATCTTAAGTAAATGAAACAACAAATTATAACATTTACTTAAATGATATTCAGGTAAATAAGCAGATCCTGAACCCCTGCCCGAAGAGGATCCTGAGTCCAAAGAACCCTGCCTGAACAGAACCAGGCGAATCGGACCGAATCGCGAATCGGACTTCCCCTGATCCGCACCGATTCGCCCGAATCGGTCCGATCCGATCCGGCACGCCAAACCATGACCTTAGATATTGGCACAATCGTCCGATAAATGGACACCAATTTCTCCGCCTCACGCGGATTCTTAATTTTTCTATGTACATTGGCACGCCCGCAATTTCCTAAAAGGAAAATCGAATATGTCCTTTTTCCTTTGCGATATTTTGCCACTATAAACCCATAACTTTTTCGCTTCCAACAATCTAGCATGCCCGGTGAGACTTTTCCTGTCTTTCATCTTACTGTTGCTCATCATCAAAGAGAATTGAGAGAACTAGGATTTTTCAATAGACTGTGATGGTCATGGAGGAAAATCTTATAATCTGGAGAATAAAAGCATGAACAAGGGCTACATGCCTTCCTGGGAGGTATGACAAAAGATCTTGGACCTCATAGCCACTTCAGGGATTTTTGAGTTCCAGGGATGTTTTGGTAATTTAGGCCAAGTCAGTGGTTTAATTTAAACATGAGATTGGCAAAAGGGGTTTACTGCAATTCCCGACTTCCGGAAACTTTGAGGTCATGTTTGGAAGGTTCGAAGGTCATTAACCATGTTTGAACTATAGGGGTCTGACGATAATTTGACTAGACCTGTGGGCTTAGTATGGGCTTTGGGTTAGTGTAAGAGGTTTTGAAATATCCAACCACCTTCGAGAGCATTGAGACGACATTTGGAAGGTTTGATAGTTGAATGGATGTATTACAGACACATTTGTAGAAGCGATGGCATATATGTCATTTGCCACAGGACCCAAAAATGACTAATGAAGACGACAATATTCCATTATATTCATCATTTGTACACATACCAATAGTAGTCGACAAATTGTTGTCCATATGGGATAGGTTCCGTACTAATATGGAGTACAAAGGTGACGTATGGAAATTGCAGGGTATGACTGACTTGCACAGCCCACCCCAACGCACGGGCATAAGCCACGGACCACGTACCACGAGCTGCGAACCACGAGCACGAGCCACGAACACTTCTTCAAAAGTTTTAAAGGGGTCTTGGGACCCGCTGGTCCCCCAAATTGGGGTGGGGGGTGGGGGTTGGAACCTGCTGGTCCAGCGGTTTGACCGCCCCATTTGGGGTGGGTTGAACCCGCTGGGGTCCACGGGGCCCACCAGCCCAATCGGCCATGGTTGGGCCTGCGCGGCCCCCTTTGGGGGTCTGCTGGACCCAGCAGGCCCCCCCCCTTCAAGGGCGCGGCTTCCTCCTCCTCCATAAAAACCCCTCCGGGGGTCAGAATAGTGCTCAACCCCTGGGAGTTCCGGTGCTTCTTCTGTGACCTGTTCAGAACATGTGTTCGGAGGCCGGGGGAGAGCTCTCTCACGGTTGGAGATCGTTAGTTGCACAATGTCAGGAAGACTTGCACTCATTCGGATTGTGTGGTACGCACCGTTTACCTTCGACAATTACGTAATTGACGGAGACTTTAACCACGGACATGTTGATTTGGGGCGATAGCCCTGAATGTGGAAGTTTTCCACAGGATGAGGATTCTGGCCATAACACCATGCTTTGCTCGTCCAAGATGATAAACAGTATATGCTACCCACGGAGTGACGATTCTAGCCATGCGCCGATGGTCGTACACCTCGGATTTGAATTGACGCAACATAGTTGACGTCCAATACCACGCTTGGTTAATCCGATAAAAATTGTGGGTGCAACAGGTTGATATACATATTAATTATATTTATACATTGATATATGTACAATTGTACATTATATATGATCATATGATTGATATACATATTAATATCTTTGTACATTAATATATGTATATATATGTGCATATTGTTATTATATTTACATTAATACATGACTCTTTGTAGATTAACACTCACAAACATTTTAATATATGATTTTTACAAAAAAATTGAAGTTCTTGAATTTACTGATTTTTCGGCATTTTCCCTGAATTTGACATTTTGTAAAAAAATTAATTTTTTAATCTGGCCGATCCAAGATTGGCCAGATTTCCTAAGGATCAGCCGATCCAATCCCTATCCGGATCGGATCGGCTCTGGCCGATTCAAGGGTCCAATCTGATCCTGCCTTCTATGTACAAGACACCTCAAGCCCAAACAAGAAGTTGGCCCAAATAAGGCCCAGTTATGCTTCCACATCAGTATGCCATTTACCTACCTTCTTTGGTTATTTGACACTTGGGTAGCTTAGTCCTCAATATTGTATCTAATTTCCCTTGGGAATTGCAGCCAGTTGCAAATAGTGTTTACTTGTTTCAATTTTTGATACCGTTGTAAAATGCTACTAAATTGTCTGAACCTTGGAGGAGCACCTGATGAAGACCATTCACCACTGTGATTCTATGGTTACAGAGATTGTTTTCTAGAGTTCCCTGCCTGGGTGGGGGCAGGGCACATTTCATAGACTGGAATTGTAGTTCCTGCCTCCTGGTTTTGATTCTGACAGTGAAGAAATGTTTCACATTTCCATTCTGATAGGCTATATTGGAAATGGAATTAGACTTGTCAGTCATCGCGTATGTGCTGGGAACAAGGAAAAAAAGAATCAGACCGGCACAGTGATCATGAACATATATATATATATATTTATGATATACGTAATCATACATATAAATTCACGCATTCGAATCGGACCGGTGCAGTGATCAGAAACATATATATATATTTATGATATACGTAATCGTACATATAAATTCACTCATTCATATATATGTATATATCATATACATATCATATGAATGTACAAACATAATAAATATGTATATCCATATAAATGTATACGTTATATATATATCACAATCATTAGATTGTGAATAGTGTTGGAATATGGAGCTTGAAGCCCTGAATTCTCCAATGTGTTGGTACGCACATGAGGATTGACCTGTGCAGTCAGGGGCAGCGTCCCTTGGGGGGGGGGTTTGAGGGGTGGAGCCCTCGGAAAGAAAATTTTAGTTGCAAAGCACAGGGACAGATATCATTTGTTCATTTTTTTTTAGAAGTGGATGGTACCACAAATATATATTAAAGAAGAGAGGATGTGCTAGTACATGCGATGAGCTCTCAAAAACCCCTATACAAAAGGACCACCCTGACAAGAAGGTGGACCCAACTAGCTCCCCGACAACAAAAAGAGAGACCCCAAACCACAACACTCTTTCTTTTGTTAATGAGTGTTGGCACATAACAATTTTCCAAACCAAAAACACCCATTTCCCAAATGCCAAACCTCCAGAAAGAGCCAAAACTCAAAATCTCCCAAAAATCCCAAAACCTCCATTTCCCAAACCAAAAACTCCAAATACCAAAGTTCCTCAAAATCCCCCAAAATTCCCAGAAATTTCATATTTCTAGAATACCCAAAATTCCCAAAACACCACAAACCTAACCCCCCCCCCCCCAATTCACTGAAATTTCAGAAATTCCCAAAATATCAAAATTCCCAAAAAAAACCCCCCACAAAAAAACCCAAAATCCCCAAATGGGACAACCGGAGGTGGGTACCTCCGTTGGAGCCCAACCGGAGATGGGTGTGCCTCCGGTTGGAGCTCCAACGGAGGCCCCCCCCTCCGGTTGCAACCCAACCGGGAGGGGGTGTCCTCCTTCCAAACCGGAGGAGGGTACCTCCGTACCCCCTCCAACCGAGGCACGCCCCCCTCCGGTTGCCACCAAACCGGAGGGGGGTCCCCTCCTCCTCTTCAAACCCCCCCCCCCCCAACCACCCAACCGGAGGTGGGGGAGGGGATCCGGTCCTCTCCCCCCTCTCTAACTGGAGGGGGGGGGGGTACCTCCGGTCCACCCCAGTGGCTCCGGTTCCCCCCCTCTCCAATCGGAGGTGGGGGGGGGGTACCTTTGGACCTTTGGTCCCCCTCTCATCTTCACCCCCCTCACTTCTATAAAAGGAGGGGGGGGGGGTGTTAACTTGACCAACAAACATCCGTGGTCGGTCAAACCCTAAACCTTAGTCAGCAAACCCCAAAGGTAGGCTATCCCTCTTTGACCAACACCTCCGTGGTCGGTCAATCTAAACCCTTAGCCAGCAAACCCCAAGAAGGTAGGCTATCCCTTTGACCAACAAACCTCCGTGGTCGGTCAAACCCTAAACCTTAGCCAGCAAACCCCAAGAAGGTAGGCTATCCCTCTTTGCCCAATAAACCCCTGTGGTCGGTCAAACCTAAACCCTTAGCCAGCAAACCCCAAGAAGGTAGGCTATCCCTTTGACCAACAAACCTCCATGGTCGGTCAAACCCTAAACCTTAGCCAGCAAACCCTAAGAAGGTAGGCTATCCCTCTTTGACCAATAAACCCCTGTGGTCGGTCAAACCTAAACCCTTAGCCAACAAACCCCAAGAAGGTAGGCTATCCCTTTGACCAACAAACCTCCGTGGTCGGTCAAATCTAAACCCTTAGCCAGCAAACCCCAAGAAGGTAGGCTATCCCCCTCCTTGACCAGCAAACCGCCGTGGTCGGTCAAGTCAAAACTCTTTAGCCAGCAAACTGGAGTGGTAGGCTAACCGAAATTTCTTTAGCCAGCAAACTGCAATGGTAGGCTAAATCCAAATGGCAGATCCCATGATCAATTGCTCCAGGGTCCGGCCCCAGGCCCTAAAACAAAAAAAAAAAAAAAGAAAAGAAAAAGGGACTAAAAATAGAGATGTTCCTGCGGACTTGGTCATCCTCCAAAAAGGAATGTTCAAGGGCAAAAAGGCCTCAAACTTGGCTGAGGTGAAAACCCGAAAGGGCGTCTCAGGTAAAAATGGGTAACCCCTCGGTGTGAAAACCCGAAAGGGCGCACCGGAAAAAGCTAGAGGGGGTCATCCCCGGTGAAAACCCGAAAGGGCGCTTGGGATGGTAATGTGGAAAAAAAAATGAAAAATGAATGGAAAAAAAATATGAAAAAAATGCAATGAAAACCAACCCCTCTGAGGGGAAGGAAGTGTCGTTCGAGCTAACAGGTCACACCCGTCGAGCGACTTGAAATATCAAGCGGTTGTTGAGCCAAGCCCAACAGTCAGTCTCGACACCAGACTCTTGCATCAGATACTTGAAGAATGCGAGAAATGCTAAATCAAGAAGAAGATGCCAAGAAGAAGCCTGGGAAAAGCCATAAGGCAAATCTCAGAAAGAAGAAATACGAAAGCAGGTCAAGAAGCAAAGCCAGAAAAGGCAAATCTTGTCGACTAAATATCAAGTCGGGTCGCTGGACAAGTCTCAAAGGGCCAGCCCAGCACCCGAAATTTGCACCAGATCTGGAAGAATGCCAGAAATGCAAAGTCCAAAAGAAAAGGACATCGCTCGAACTTACCGGTCCAAGAAACCGAGTAGATGGCAGGACAAGTCAAAGCCAAGGAAGACGGCGACAAGGAGGAAATATAGCTGAAGGAGACATGGACGCCAAAGAAAATGTAGCTAACAACTTGAACTCTGTCATTCCTCCAAAATATATGGGAGCCCGAGACAAGCCCTCAGGGTAGCCGATAAAGTATACACATCGGCCCAAAACAAACAAAAAGGGAGAGAGGGCACAAGCGTGGGGTCCGCCCCTCAAGGAGCACTGGACGCCCCGTCCTCTAATCTTGCCAGGGCGGCCTCGCAGTCCACAAGCTCGGACCGACACAGGAGTGATCCCTCTAAAGCGGCTGTCTCTGCCTGCCGCCGCAGACATCCCCTGGTCCAGAGCCGCAACCGACAACTCGCAAGGTGATGCGTCGCTGGATCTCCTCCTCCTTCTCCCGAAGCTTCGCTAACTCTTCAAGGAAGTCTGGTCGCCCGTCACCAGAGTCTGGGTGCGCTCCCGGGATGCACTCACCCGCGAGTCAAGGATTGGCTCTTCCTTCAGCTGGGAGATCCTGCCTCGCAATTCTTGTATCCTGAAACGAGCGGCCGCTTCCTGGTCTCTCTGCCTCACCTCACCCCAAAGCACATCCACAGCGGCCATCCATGCGTCTCTGGGGCAGCCCATCAAGTGATAGGCGAGAGTACTCCTCCTCAGGACATCTCGCACGGCTTCGTTGACGGGGGGCTGCTCTCCTCCATGACAGCCCGCGCAGACGCCATAAAAAGGCTAAGCATTCCTTCAACCCCCCCCGCACCGCACCTGACCTTCCTGCGGAGCGTCAGGCCAAAGATGTCATGCCCTGGAAATGCGTCGGGTCCTTTAAGCGACACCTCGCTCGAAGACGGGGAAGCAAGCTGCCACCAATGGCTGCCAAAGGCGGGTAGAAAGTCAGCTCGAAGAAAAGATGGCCACAATACCCGAAGGCACGGGGAGCACAAACAAAACGGCGCCCTCAAACTTAAAATACCTGGTGGGAGCTCGCTGGCCCCTGGAAGAAACAGAGTAGGCGCGATCCGACGTGGAGCGTCCTCTGCACTGCCTACGGCCGCGGTAGGAGGGGGAATGGCCTCTGGAGGACCCGCCTCCATCATCTCCGCCACGATCTCGGCGCCGTCTGCAGAGGGGATGAGCACAAGCATTAAGCGCGAGAACGTTCTCTGCCTCTCTCGTCCCGACGAGTGTCGGGGCAAATAGACAAAAAAGGGGAAAAGCGCGCTCTCGGGAAGCAAGTCCCCACCGTCGCCATCCCCAGCTGCTCCTCGGGCGACCTCGCCCTCCTCCGGCGGAGAAGCGGTAGGAAGCACAGCCGTGGAAGTAACCACCACTGAAATTCAAAAAAAAGGGGGGGGGGCAAAGTCATTCGCTACATATAGAAAGAAAGCGGAGGCAGCACAGAGGTAAGCCGAGGAGAGCGAGAACCCCTCACTTGCGCTATGGAGGGCTCGTTGCCAACCCCTCCCTCAAGTATGCCCGGAGTGAAGTCAGAAAAGCCGGGCAACTCCGTCTCCGACCCAGACAACAGCAGGTCCTGAATGGCCTGTAACGAGGGCGTCCCGCCTGTAGCCGGTGCAGTCACAATCGGGTACTCATCGCCCTCAGCGACTGTAGCCTCCACCGGGATGTACCTTGTAAAGAAACATGGGGGAAAAAGAATTATAAGCCACGCATGACCACAATGCTGGCTAAGCAAGTGAAAAGCAAACAAACCAAACATAAGCAGCCGGTATGCACCCTACCCGGCTCGGTAGAAACCACCCGGGGGGTGCCTGCTCCCTCGGAAGACGGTGTCCCATCAAACGTGGGGTTGTAATCATCGTCGGCCGGAGGAGCCACATCCTCCCGTAGGGTACTCTCCGCCAACTCGCCGCCCCCAGGGGTTGATGTGCCTGTGCAAAAAAAAAGAAAAAAAAAACAGCAAGAAGGGCAAATCCCTCGTAAGAAGAAAAAAAAGGGAAAGAGGGGAAGAAGGCGAAGGAGGGGTGTGAAAACCCACCAGCCCCAGTCAAAGAAGAAGGGTCGGGGGTCCTCCCCCGAGCTACCGGTTGCGAAGGGCCGGCCTCCCTGCTTGCGCGCCTCATCCGACCGTGCGAAGCGTCGCTCTTCGGCATCTTCGTTGAACTGATAAAGCTCTCTGGTCAAACCATGAAAGGAAGGAGAGCCCAAATCAGCACGGCGGAATCAAGAAAAATACAAGCCAAACATATGAAAAGGAAGGCGATATACCGCACGGGGCCTGAGAAAATGTCGATTGAAGCACCACCCGGTCGAAAGGGACCTTCACGGCCTTGCCTGCCTCGGCAATAGCATCCCAAAAGTGCTTCAGGGTGGTGCCGCTCTCGATCCAGCTGATGTGCTCCCTCGGCCCGACGCGAGCGATGGAGTGCCGAAGGTGCCGCTCCCAATCTCACGACAAGGACGGAAGGATGGGACTGGAAAGTGCCGCGTTTACCCGGTACCCGCTATCCAACAAAAAATGGCGTCACCAAAAATAAACCAGCGGCGGCTCCCCGCTGTCTTGAGAAGTCGCCAAGCTGCTCTCGGGGCGCACCAGGGGCTCCAAAGCCCCTACATAAACTTTGTCCGTCGAGTCAGCAGCCTGCGCCCTCGCACGGCGGCGACCCATAGTCGCCACCCTCCCAGCAATCTCTGGGAACTCCCGCTGAAGAAATTTTGCCATGATTGAAGAAATAGGGGCGTCTGCCCGGGACAAATAGTCGCCCTCCGCTGTCTTGATCTGCTCGGCGCGTTCCCGGAATGCCTGGTTATGCCGGGTCCACCATCGGGCATAAAGAATGCTCGCGGGCCCCTCATGCCACTGCTCGGGGATGAAGCACTCAGGAGACGAGTCACACCTGATGAAGTAGCACCATCAGCTGGAGGCTACCAGGTGGCGGTCCAGGCCCTTGTACGTGCGGACGGACAGTGCAAAATCAGCATTCGGGGGCACGACCTGGTCATATTCGAAGTTGCGGGCGAAGCGGTGTGGAAAGTACGGCTCCATAAAAAGAGAGTTTCCCTTGCGGAAGATCAAGACGCTGGGGCGAATGCAGCAGAGCCAGTCTTTACGAAAAGAAGCACTTGACGCAGCATTGTGGGGGAGACGATAAACCCGGCCTCCCCGGCCTTCCTCCACCCAAGGCCTGAAGTCACGCGAGCACAGGCAAGGTCAAGCCCCTGCTGCTCGGCCGTCGGCACGAAAGAAAGCCGCCGACGCGCCTCGCTTAGTTGCCGTCGCTGCTCCTGCTCTGGGCGGTTCCGGAACATAAAAATGAGTGGCATGGAAGGATTCTCCAGGCTGATGTTGTGACACAACTCGGGCAGTAGAAGACCGGCCCAAGCACCTAGGTAGTGCGTCGCCAGGATAACGCTTCTGTCACGAGGGGAAGGGCTCGCTGTAAGATTGCCCAGGCCGTGAAAAATGTTGGCCAGGGCTGCAGGGGCCAAAGCTAGCCGCACGCCGCCGGCCAGGATGCAGGCCGGGTAAATGACTTCCGGTTTGATGTTCCCTTCCTCCCCGAACGGGAGGACAAAAGTGCTCAACCAGTACACAAGGTAGGCCGCCAAGTGGTCTGGTCCGGAAGCCGCCTCGGTTCCAGTTGTCACCCCGAGGCGCATAAAGATACTTGGCGCCGTCATCTAGGTTCACTGATAGTTGCACATAATCCGCTGGATCATAGCTGTCGCTGGCAAACTCCTTATGGAAGCAAAGGGGCCCGTTGTAAAAGAAACGGATCTAGGCGTCGCAGCTCACCCTCACTGTCCCCTTTGAAGCGCTGGGACATCCGCTCCTCCCACATCTGGCCAAGTCACGCCAGACCCTTGCCAGATAGCGAAAACTGTGGGACAAGATTTAGGAGCCAGAACCGGAAGACTGATCCCTGTCCAGGTCACTTAGGCAGACTTCCTCGTAGCACTGGCTGGAAATTGGGAGACTAGAAACCCTATGCAGAGCCCATAGGTCGAGGCAGGTCTCCCCCTCTGCGATACCGAAAGTGTTAAACCTCCGGTTGAATCTCTTCGCCAAGGCCTGCAGAAGCCCTGAATGGCAAGGATAGCCATGAAGAGCAGCAACAACGGCATGGAGGATGCCAACCTGGTCAAGCAACTCGTGGTAATGGTACAAGATCCCCATCAACCACTCTGTCGCGCCGAAGCGGAAGTGGTGCGACGAAACAACGGACCACTGGTCATACCAGCTGGCGGCCCCTCCACTCAAAATGCGGTCAAGAAAGCATGACCGGTCATAGCCATCCTGCACGAACTCACGACTCGAGGGCGACAGAGTGTGCCCGGTGAAAGAAATACCAGTCTTGGATAGCTCGTGGACTTCCCACAGGCCCTGCGAAAGCTGTACCTCCCTCACGCGGCAGGCTGGCTCGGGCCCAAACAACCCCAACTGCGCCGCGTCAGGAAAGTGCACCTGCGCATCATAGCCGAGAGGAAAGCTGGGGTAATGAAAGCTGCAGGTCTTCATCATGCTGTCGCGACCGGACAAAATCGCCCGCTCCAGCTGGACCCGCTCAGTCACAAGGAGATCGGCGGGGCCTTCCCAATTGGCCGGCTCGAAGTTCTGGATGAACGGGAAGAGGTGCTCGTCCAGCAAGAAGTGCGGGTGGTAGTCATTCCCCCT
The DNA here is from genome assembly GCA_014218235.1 of Colocasia esculenta. Classification (NCBI taxonomy): domain Eukaryota; kingdom Viridiplantae; phylum Streptophyta; class Magnoliopsida; order Alismatales; family Araceae; genus Colocasia; species Colocasia esculenta. The sequence continues at coordinate 12,308 of JACBKR010004986.1, forward strand.
CCGGTAACGGTAAATAAACCCGCTCCGGTCTATTCGCCTGCGTCCACCATGCCCTCAAGGGGCGAAGGCTCCTCCAGTGGGCCACGGACGCACAACCCAACGCCGCTATCGAGCCGGCCAAGTCCTCCTCCCGATCGGAGAAAGAGTGAAGCATGGCATAGGTCATCCGTTCGCTCGACGTCTTCAGAACGGCGCGCGCCTTGCCGCCCTTTCCACGATCCTTGCGAGTTCGAGGCATCGTCAACCCTGCCAAACAAATTGTTCAACCGTCAGATAAAAGAATGTTGCAACAAGGTAGAGGAAAGCAAATGCAAAAGAAAAGAATGCATTTCGAAGGGGCCACGGGATACCCGCCGTCGCCTCCGTCTCCGACGGATATCCCGTGGGGGGCATTTGTTGAACCCGAAAAATATCGGGGCTTAAGCAAACTCCGGGCGACAAATACGCCCTGGAGGAACCGGGAACAAACTCCCGGTCCCGCCCGGACGTCGAAGATAGAGATCACGTATCCACCCGGAACGACCTAAGTTGCTCGTTCGGGATACGGCGTTCGGAGCCCCATGGGACGAAGCAAGGCGTACCTCGGGCGGTGAAAATTTGGCGACCAGGCCTCACCCCCGCCGGTCAAGGGGGCCGCCAGGCAGCACCCCCGCCGGTCCGGGGCCCTGACTGGCGGGTACCCCCGCCCGTTCGGCCTCCTGTGCGCCAACCTCCGCCGGTTCGTCCCACCTCGACGCTCGTGCCGCCAACCTCCGCCGGGCAATGCACCCCCGCCGGTAGGCCCCGTCAAAATCCTATAAATAGGGGGCCATACCCCCATTGCAACAACACGCCGATAGGCCTACACGCTAACAAGCCCATACACACCATTGTTCAAAGGGCTGTCCGTGTGCGAGCTTAAAGAAATAGGCCGCACGTGCTGGGGAGAAAGTCCTTGGCGTCCTTTGGTGTTCTATCCTCCGCGTTCGGGCCCTCCTGCGCCTCGTCCGTGAGAAGACACCACAGGTTGTCATATGACTCCTAACATTTTCGTTTAAGTCCTCCGTCGTCACCAAATGACGTGCGTAGAGGCAATGCTGTCCGACGGTGGCACAAACACCCTGTCGTGAACTTAAAGGAACGAATTGTCGGTGAATGCCCGGCGGAGGCACAAACCCTCACCTCACCGCGGGCATCAAAGACCCGACACTTGAACTGTACATCCTTGTTGGAACGTGGATTTTCTTTCTCATTTTTTTTATTTATTTTTGTTCCTCACTTCTTCTCTGAAATGACAAATTTTGGGCGTGCCAGACTGTTTACGGGAAACAGACAAAGATTTGTTTTTACGAGGAGTATTGGGTGCGAACCCTGATACCCTCGAATTTCATTTCATTTATTTTCCGCGTGCGCTCGCATTCAGGGCGATTGGAGTGGTCGTGTACTGGACCGTTCCCCACCGACCGAAGTCGATGTTTCATTTACATCGAGTATAACACTCGAATACTTTCGGATGCGTAATGTTTATTAAAAGACCGTATGCCGAGATTTAAAGAAAAAGCAGATGACAAATAAATTTCCACAATTTTATTCAAGCATGCTCATGTCATTTATATTTATGACATTTACATTGGTGCTTTTAGTGGGGTTTTGTACCTCCACTGGGCGATTACAAGTATTTCGTGTACATGAGTGTCGACGACAGGGTGTTTGTTCCTCCGTCGGACGTTACATGGTATGGGAAATACATCAATGTCCATGACAGGGTGTTTGTGCCTCCGCCCGGTAACATGCCTCGACGTGTGTCTTTTATGACACCGGAGGACTTAAACACATGTGCCTCGACGTGTGTCGTTTTATGACACCGGAGGACTTAAACACATGTGCCTCGACGTGTGTCCGTTTCATGACACCGGAGGACTTAAGTGCAAACCTGAGAGCCGTGTGACAACCTGTGGCGTCCTCCTGCGGACGTGGCGCAATGCAGTCCGAACGCTGAGAACGGAACACCAACGGGCGCCAAAGATTGCTCTTCAGCACGTGCGGCCTATTTAAGCTCACGCACGGATCACGCACTGGGCACGGGCGAATCGGCGTGCTGGGAGCGTTCTTGGGTGGAAGCCGGGGTTTTCTGGGCCGAAGATGGCATTCGGAGCTCCCATTGCAAATGGGGGTATGCCCCTGGCGGGGTGTTTGTACCTCCACCGAGCAGCATTGCCTCTACGTACGTCGTTTGATGACGACGGAGGACTTAAACATGTACCTCAACGAGTGTCATTTTATGACACCGGAGGACTTAAACATGGCCTCGACGTGTGTCGTTTTATGACACCGGAGGACTTAAACATGGCCTCGACGTGTGTCGTTTTATGACACCGGAGGACTTAAACATGGCCTCGACGTGTGTCGTTTTGTGACACCGGAGGACTTAAATGAAATGCCGGGGTCACATGACAACCTGTGGTGTCTTCTCACGGACGAGCACAGGAGGCCCGAACGCAGAGGACAGAACACCGACAGACGTCAAGGACTTTCTCCCCCCAGCCCGTGCGGCCTATTTAAGCTCGCGCACGGAAGACTCTCGGCGAGACCTTGAGGGGCATGCGATTTGTTCGCTCTGGTGCCCCGGCCTCGTTCTTGGCTGGCCTGGTTTTTTGGGCAGAATCGGCCTCCCCTTGAATGGGGGTATGCCCCCCCTATTTATAGGATTCGTGGAAGGGCATACCGGCGGGGGTACCCTCCCCGGCGGAGGTGTCGCGGGCACGAGCGTCGAGGACGGGCGCGTGCGTCGAGGCAGACGAACCGGCGGAGGTGCCCGTGTGAAGGGGCTGACTGGCGGAAGGGGCCGCCAGTCAGGTACCCTGACCGGCGCCCCTCCTGGCTGGCTGAGGGGGCCGCCAGTCAGGGGCCTGACTGGCGCCCCTCTTGCTGGCTGAGGGGGCCGCCAGTCAGGGGCCTGACTGGCGCCCCTCCTGCTGGTTGAGGGGGCCGCCAGTCAGGGCCTGACTGCGCCCCTCCTGGCTGGCGGAGGGGGTCCGCCGGTCAGGGGCCCTGACCGGCGCCCCTCCTTGCTGGCGGAGGGGGGCCGTCGGTCATGGGGTCTGACCGCGCCCCTCCTTGCTGGCGGAGGGGGCCAACCGGTGCCCCTCCTTGCTGGCGGAGGGGGCCTACCGGCGCCCCTCCTGACTGGCGGAGGGGGCCAACCGGCGCCCCTCTTCTTCCTTGACCATTTCCCGGAGGATTTGCGGGAGTTTTGCTGGTTTTCATGGCACGTGCGGCACACGTGCACACACATGCCCGCATGTATTTGACGTGCATTTGATGTGCGTTCTTGCCCGTCTCATGTGCGTTTGACCTCATTTTCGGAGGGCACGTGCATTTAACCTTTTCGGATCCGTCCGAGTCGTACGCGACCTTTAGCGTGAGTCCGGACATCAATTTTCGGCTATCCGGGTGTGTATTTCCGTTGTCGGCGGACTTTCGAACGCCATATTCCGGGTTGACACACGGACTCGGATCCGTTTATCCTCCGGTGTTCGAGTGGGGAGGCCGGGTTTTATTCCCAGACTTTTGTGGATTTCCGGACGATTTTGCCTCCCGGGACTTGTTTAAATCCCGATATTTTTCGGGTTCAACAAATGCCCCCACGGGACATCCGTCAGAGACGAGACGAAGCGGGTGTCCCGTGGCGATATCACTCCTACCCCTGATCTTAATGACTTGGCGGGGGGAATCCACAGCGATGCGCTTTGGCACCTGGACAACGTTGCCAATAACTAGGACAACAATTTGTTGTTGCCGTTTGAGCCGGCGATGCAACCTGCTATGCTTCTCGCGCTGAGCCATCAGCTCTTCTCGCTCGCATATTTTTCAGATTTGTTTCCAACTCAAGAGTTCCCGTGAGAGGACCCCGGAGCGACACATCACTTCAGGGAAGTAACATGGACCCGCTCCACCAGGTCAACTCTAGGGGTGAGTTTTCATCGAGAGCTGCTCCTTGACTTTGCTTGGAGCTGACCTTGGCTGTCTTCTTCCGAGTATTGCCTTTTCCCGCCCTCTACTCGGTTTTTCTTGGACCGGTAAGTTCGAGCGACGTCTTTTTTTGGACGTTGCATTTCTGGCATTCTTCCATCTGACGCAACATTTTGGGTGCCGGGGCTGGCCTTCTCGGGCTTCGTCCAACCAGAGTTTGATCCTTAGTCGGGGAGGCTTGCCTCTTCTGGCTTTGCTCCTTGACCTTGATTTTTGTTTCTCCTCCTGAGATTTGCCTTATTGGCTTTTCCCAGGTCTGCTCTCGGCATCTTTTGCTTGAATTTTGCATTTGTGGCATTCCTCAAGATCTGATGCAACATTTTGGGTGCCGGGGTCGGCCTTCTCGGGGCTTTGTCCAGCAACCCAACTTGATTTGATGATTTTTTTTTCATCTTCTTTTTCATATTACCATCCCAAGCGCCCTTTCGGGTTTTCGCCGGGGATGGCCCCCTCTAGCTTTTTCCAGTGCGCCCTTTCGGGTTTTTCACACTGAGGGGTTACCCATTTTGCCCGAGGCGCCCTTTCAGGTTTTCACCTCAGCTGGGTGTGAGGCCTTTTGCCCTTGAACATCCCTTTTTGGAGGATGATCAGTCCGCCGGGACATCTCTATTTTTAGTCCCTTTTTCTTTTCTTTTTTGTTCTTTTTTTTTTTTTGCTAGGGCCCGGGGCCGGACCCTGGGGCAATTGATCATGGGGTCTCCCATTTGGATTTAGCCCACCATTGCGTTTTGCTGGCTAAAGAAATTCGGTTAGCCTACCACTCCGTTTGCTGGCTAAAGGGTTTTGGTTTGACCGCCCACGGAGGTTTGACTGGTCAAAGGGATAGCCTATCTCTTGGGATTTGCTGGCTAAGGTTTAGGGTTTGACCGACCATGGAGGTTTGTTGGTCAAAGGGGGATAGCCTACCTTCTTGGGGTTTGCTGGCTAAGGCTTAGGTTTTGACCGACCGCAGAGATTTGTTGGTCAAAAGGGATAGCCTACCTTCTTGGGGTTTTCTGGCTAAGGGTTTTAGGTTTTGACCGACCATGGAGGTTTGTTGGTCAAAGGGGGATAGCCTACCTTCTTGGGGTTTGCTGGCTAAGGTTTAGGTTTTGACCGACCGCAGAGGTTTTTGTTGTCAAAAGGGATAGCCTACCTTCTTGGGTTTTCTGGCTAAGGTTTTAGGTTTTGACCGACCATGGAGGTTTGTTGGTCAAGGGGGATAGCCTACCTTCTTGGGGTTTGCTGGCTAAGGTTTTGGGTTTGACCGACCGCAGAGGTTTGTTGGTCAAAGAAAAATTGCTTGATCTACCATTCTGGTTTACCTACCAAGCAGAATAGGGGCACAGCCCAGCATTTTGTTTACTGGCTGCGCGAAACCTACTTTGATAAGTAATGATTTGATTTTGATTTTGATTATTATTATTTATTATTTTTCACATTACTGACTCCTGCGCCCTTTCGGGTTTTCACAGAAGACAGCCCCCTCTAGCTTTTTCCAACGCGCCCTTTCGGGTTTTCACGTTGAGGGGTTATCCATTTTTGCCTGAGGCACCCTTTCGGGTTTTCACCTCAGCTGGGTTTTGGGCATTTTTACCCTCGGGCACCCCTTTTGGGGAGCGACCAAGTCCGCTGGGACATCTCTATTTTTAGTCCCCTTTCTTTTCTTTCTTTTCTCTCTTTTTTTTTTTTGGGATCCGAAGCGAGGTTGAGGAACCTTGGCTAGGGGATTTGACTTGGTCGACCTGGATGGTTTGCTGACTAAGAGGGAGGTTTAGCCGACCTTCTGGGGGTTTGTTGGCTAAAGGATTAACTTGGTCGACCTGGACGGTTTGCTGACCAAGGAGGAGGTTTTAGCCGACCTTCTAGGGGTTTATTGGCTAAAGGATTGACTTGGTCGACCAGGATGGTTTGCTGACCAAGAAGGAGTTTTAGCCGACCTTCTGGGGGTTTATGGCTATGGGGTTTGACTTGGTCGACCTGGACGGTTTGCTGACCAAGAAGGAGGTTTTAGCCGACCTTCTGGGGGGTTTATGGCTAAAGGGCTTGACTTGGTCGACCATGATGTTTGCTGACGACCAAGAAGAGTTTTAGCCGACCTTCTGGGGGTTTATTGGCTAAAGGTTTTGACTTGGTCGACTGGACGGTTTGCTGACCAAGGAGGAATTTTAGCCGACCTTCTGGGGGTTTATTGGCTAAAGGGGTTTGATTTGGTCGACTTGGACGGTTTGCTGACCAAGGAGGAGAACATAATTCATAGAGGGGAAATTTTTTTTTTCTTCCTCTTTTTTTTTTCTTTTTTCATAGGCTCTGTTGCCCTTGGGCACCCCTTTTGGGGAGCGACCAAGTCAGCCGGGACCTGTTTATTTTCAGTCCCTTCCCTTGTTTTTTTTTTGAAGCGGGTGCATGTGCCCAACCCTAGCCTGATTCGGCTATAAGGGGATCGGAGGGCTGCTGCCCGGGGAATTCATGCTCAGGGTAAAGTACGTTTTGAGATGGTTGCCATTTAGTGGTGGAAAGGGCGATCGCCGGCATGTGTTGCCAGCGTGTATCCCCTGCCTTCATACACTCCGGTGACCACGTACGGTCCGCGCCAGTTTGGCTGGAGTTTACCACTTGATTTGCCTGCCATGACCTCTATTTGCTTGACCATGACGAGGTCACCTTTCTTAAAGACACGAGGCCTGACTAGCTTGTCGTAGGCTCGAGTCATGCGGGCTTGATAGGATTGGAAGTTTGTATGCTTCCAACCTCTTGCCTTCTAGGTCGGACAATTCCTCCAACCTTCTTTCCATTTCTTGTCGCTCCTCGGGTTGAAGACCGGTATAGACGGCTACCCTGTAGGATGACATTTCAATTTCGAGGGGAGCATGGCTTCCGCTCCGTACACCAGAGAGAAGGGAGAACACCCGGTAGGGGTCTTGTAGACCGTCCGGTATGCCCAGAGCGCTTCGTGCACCTTCTCCCCCAATCACGTTTGCGATTGCCGACTATCTTGGCAAGCAGTTTGCAGAGGGTCTGTTGAAGGCTTCCGCCAGACCATTAGCTTGAGGGTTGTAAACCGTTGACGTCCCAATCTATCTGGAATTGGCCGCCAACGCTATAGTTTTGTTTCTGAAGGGCGTACCGTTATCTGATACGATCCGATGGGGTGCCGAACCTGTAAATCAGGTGTTGCTTGACAAATTTTGCAACGGCTACCCCGGTTACCTCCCGGAGAGGGACTGCTTCTGCCCATCGGGAGAAATAGTCGGTGGCTGCCAGGATAAACTTGTGGCCGCCGGAGAATGGTGGGAATGGTCCCACGACGTCCATTCCCCATTCAGCAAAGGGCCATGTAGGGGCAGTTGGATGTAATTCGTTCGGCGGCTTTCTTGGCACCGAACTGAAGACTTGACATTGATGACACGTACGGGCGTATTGGACGCAATCCGTATACATGGTCGGCCAGAAGAAGCTTTTAGCTTGATGTTGATTTCATTTTATCTCCCGCTTGATGGGCTCCGCACAATCCAGAGTGGACTTCGTGCATGATGACTTTGGCTCCCTAGGGAGAGAATCGGAGGAGGACGGACGTGTTTTCGGACAAGCCGATACTTTTGGTCCCGATTGATAGATGGGCCGATAGCATCGGACTCGTGGTATGAGGCAGCCCCGTTGGACCGCTCGAGTTGAGTCATGAAGCAGAATTTCTTTATTTGAATGATCGGCTGGCGCCAGTCTTCTTCTTGGCTGGCTTCTTCTTCGAGGGCGTTGACCTCTGCATCTTCTGGGTCGGAGTCGTCCTCAAGAACACTGGGCATCAGCCTCCTATGTCGGACAGTTATGCCCAACTCCCTTCAGGAGGGAGCTTTAAGGCGGACGCCAGTTTGGCTAGCGCATCCGCTTGAGAGTTTTGCCCTCTGGGGACATGTCCGATTTCGAACAAATAGAACCTCTCGCGGAGCTTCATTTTTGGCATGATAGGGATCAATTCCTTTTCCGAACTTCGTAGTCCCCCAGCACTGACGGATGACCAGTTGCGAGATCTCCGTACTACTTTTATGCATTTGATGCCCATTTCGGCAGCCAGTTGAAGTCCCACGATCAGCGCCTCATATCAGCCTGATTGTTGGTCAACGGCTTCATAAGTGCACATGAGTTGTGCAGTATTCCCCCTTGTGGAGTCACTAGGACAATGCCCGCTCCGGAGGTATAAGTTGTGATGCCGTCAGCTTGCTTGAGCACCGGGAAGCGCCATCAAAGTAGAGTTCCCAATGTGGTGACTCCACGGCGAGAGTGTTCCCACTTTCTTGAACGGGGACCTCTTTGTTGGGTCCCCTCCCGTGGGGGATGAGAGCGTTTCCTCCTCCGGGAGCTTGAATTCGAGGGGGGAGCCTGCTGGGAGCGATGCGCCGCCAGGAAATCCGCCATACCTTGCCCTTTGATTGCTTT
>JACBKR010004987.1:0-20854 GCA_014218235.1 Colocasia esculenta
GAGGGCAATGGGTTCTCGGGGGTAGGTATACAGATGAAGGGTGGTAAGATGGAGGAGGAGTGGGAAGAGGAGGTGGATGTAGAGGCTGCTTCTGTCGACTGACCTTGTGTTCCGTATCGAGGAGACGCCGTGAAAGCATTGACTTGCTGATTCAGAGCCTGATTGTAACGTCGCGTGTTTTCGGATCCTTATGGATTATGTGTGTAATGGTTGTGGTGGCCATCGTGAGGCCAATGTGGTTTTGTCGTGTGGTGTGCGCAGGTTGGCGCGGGTTTGGTCCTGAAATAAAATAGGACCTGCTGCAGTTGAGTAGGGGTTGACAGCCAGGTGTGGACGTTGACTGGTTTGACGTTCATCGAAGGTGACGTCAACCTTATGAACTTAACAACTAGCTTTGTGGATGTTTATGGTGGCGGTTTTCTAAACGACAATAGGGTTGACGCCAACCTGTGCGACCTGCAGAATATAGGGTCACCCGAGGGCAGTTCCCTCACTCCATTCTCCCTCTCCCTCGCCCTATTTTCATGCCCTTGCTCCCCAGTGCTTCCAATGGTTGCGGAAGGCTAGTTGGAGGATCGTGGAACGAGTGGCGGTGACCAATTGTCCAGGAAAAGTCGGAGCGAGGTGTAATCTCCGTAGGAGCTCGCGGAGGATTTGGTGTAGATCGGGAGGATTTAGGGAATCTAAACGCGTCTTGAGGTAGGGAATGATCCCTTTAGTTCCTTTAGGACGTGATAATGCATCTGGAACGCGTGAATCTGCATGTTAGTTATGTTTTTGAGTAAGGGTAACCATGCGGGTAAAGGTGGTTTGAGCAATTTGAAGAATGAAACATGTTGTTTCGGTTTGATTGGAATGCATGCATGTTAGAGGAAGTGTTTCCTCGTGTTTTCCGTAGGTTTTAGGGCCGAGGACACTGTGGAGTCGGCCTAGGGTTTCTGTGAGAACTGGTAGCCGAGGAGCTTGGCGTCAACATCGATTGACGCCAGGTTCTTCAGCTGGGAACTAGACGGCCAGGTCCCTTGCCGTCTATATTCCATCGACGGCAGTCGATGTTGCCGCCAACATGTGTTATTTAAATATTGCCATGCAGAATGTTTATCGATAATAAGCGGTGTGTTGGTACTTGTGGTGCACAGGTGCACGTGGTTTCTGAGACTAGCGTACTGGGTACGCAGTTAGTCAGTTCTTTACATGTTTACGTGGCATTCACGTGTGGTAAACTATCAGTGCACGAGGTTGTGCGAGACTTCACGTGGTTTGTGTGTGACGTGCACGTGGTTTTGTGTGCGTGGCAAGTAGTACGACGCCTACCGTGGTTATCTCTCCAGTGGGTGCCCCAGGTTCTCTGTGAGCCAGGCTGTTAGCTCGGGGCTTTGTCCTGGTACTTGTGTTGTACCGTCGAGGTCTGTGTCGTCTGACCTGGACACCCTCACTCTTTTGCTTGAGTTGTACGTCCGGCTGAGGGAAAGACGACAGTGGGACAGTGACTCTAGTGTTTGTTTTTAGTCACTTGTAGCGCGCTCGTAGTTGGTGGTACGGACACCAGTAGTCGACACTGGTCCCCAGCTAGTCCTTTTCCAGTGCCTCACTCTAGCGAGCCCGGGCCAAGGTCTCTAGAGGTGCCAGGCATGGGCCTGCGACCGTGTGGTCCGCAGGTGGTGGTGTTTAGTTGGTCTCCACAGTTGCTTGACCTTTTCACGTGGAGCGGCAGCTGGACCTTTCGCGTGGCTGCGAGACTGAGAGGTAGACATGTGTTAGCTTGTCCGAGTTAGTCTCTGGTGTCGCGAACCAGTTCACGTGGCTCGTGTTTGGCGGTCTCTACTTTAGCTCGTACACTTGTACTGGTTTGCCATTAATTATTACAGTTGTTTTTTGTAGTCGGCAGACGGTGAGTACTTTTACAGCTTTCATATCATGCTTAGCTGTTCTATAAATTGTTGGTACTGTTTACTGCTTTCGTACCTGTGTTGGGTTTGCTCGGTGTTGGGGGAGTTCCCTACTGAGTCAGTGACTAGCGAGGCTCACCCCTACCCCCACAGGTGAAGGCGAGGAGGACGTTTCTCGACCGTCGTCCAGTTCAGAGCCGTGTCGTAGCGGTGCAGGGTCAGCACCTCCAGCAGTGTAGTGTAGCTAGTTGGTTACTTTCTTCAGTTGTACCTCAGGGTATGCCCCAGGCTCTTGTACTTTATTTTATTTTCTTAAAAATATGGCTATGTAACTTGTGAAATATATATATGAAATGGTGTGTGTTCTTTGTGTCTACACGGACTGTGGTATAATATCCCTTGCGAGGCTTGGCCCGTTCGCGGAAGACGGACTCCGACCAAGTACGTTACCGGTTTAACAGACTTGGACGAGGTGTTTCGTCACAGTTGGTATCAGAGCAAGGTCCGTGTTAATGTAAAGGAATTAGAAGATTACATAGCCTTATTTCCAGTCTTAAATATACTGCTGGTAGGGACCCTAGTTTCTGATGATTCGTTGTTGAGATTCTGTTTGATGTTTTGTTTGAGCAGAAATTTTTGAAATGGCTGATAGAAGAGATTGGGGTGGTGGAGGAGATGATACGGAGGAGAGTACTCAGCGTATAATATAAAGGATCTGGGAGAGCCTCACCGATATACGGATGAGGATGGATCAGCAGGCGCCGGTCCCGTCGATTGTTGCACCACCTGGGGTCGGAGGGGCTATACCTTTAGCTCCAGTTCCGCCACCGCCAGGAGTGGAAGTGCCTTTTGTAGCACCCTTGCCACTGCCAGTCTTAGCAGCAGAGGAGCCAGTGATGCAGGTGGAGAAGTTTCTGAGATTGCATCCGCTTACTTATTCAGGAGGGACAAATCCAAATACAGCGGAACACTGGGTTCATGAGATTGAGAGGGTCTTTACGACCATGAGGTGTCCGGCAACAGATAAAGTCGTGCTAGCTGCCTATCAGTTGCGGGGTTTTGCACTGGAATGGTGGCGGTTGAAGATGCAGACCACCTTCGCAGGAAGGACAGAAGAGACTATCACTTGGCCGGAGTTTCTTGATGTATTTAACGATACATTCTTTCCGATTCAAGTGCAGCAAGTGAAGAGAGAGCGTTTCGGAAGGTAACTCCTTAGTTTTAGAATATCAGATGCGATTTATGGCACTCAGCAGATATGCGCCTTATGTAGTATTGGATAATAATATGATGGTGGAATATTTTATTCAGGGTTTAAGAGTAGAATTGCAGAATGCAATAGTACCTCTCATGTGTAAAACAGTGGAAGAAGCAGCTCAGAGGGCAGCTATATTGGAAAGGTCTATTAGAACTCGTCAGGTAGGCGAGTCAGATTCAGGTAGTTTTCAGCAAGCGCAGCAATCAGTGGGTGTGAGTAAGGGTAAAGCACTAGTAGGACCTTCTTCATCAGGTTTTGGTAAATGGGGCCAAAAATTGAAGCAAGCATTTAAAGGTAAAGGAAGAGGATGGGAGGTCGATAGCAATTTCAGCAAGGTCGTGGTAGGCCAGAGGTGGAGGAGTCGCAGCAGAGTACTGCCAGGCAGCCCATTATTCCACCAAGGTATAGATGTTATAATTGCAATCAGCCGGGGCATTTGATTCGTAATTGCCCCTATCCAAGAGAGTATGGGTATGGAAGAGGTGTGTAGCAGCAGCAGCAGCCTCAGCAGTTTCAGCAGCCACAGGCAGGTCGTGGCAGAGGAGCACCGCAACAGCGGGGAAGGGGTCGGGTTATGGCTATCACCCGAGCCCAGGCGGAGGCATCGAACATGATAGAAGGTACTTTACCTCTTTATGACTATTCAGCAAGAGTCTTATTTGATTCGGGTGCCTCTCATTCTTTTATTTCCGAAGAGTTTCTGATTGCATGACTCATCCTTTAGAGGAAAAGTCTTGTGAGTTAGTAGTGGAAGTTCCCTCGGGTGAGTTCCTGCTCACTTCGAGCTATGTAGATGAAGCTCCTATTGTGATCGAAGGGAACAAATGCCGGGTCGGTTGTATGCCCTGCAGTTGACAGATTATGATATTATTTTGGGAATGGATTGGCTTGAGACTTATGGAGCAATGCTAGATGCAGAAAGAAGAGGATCAGGTTTTGTCATCCTAATGGTGCAGTATTTGAATATCAATGTATGCCTTTTTATACCTCTAAGTTTTAATTTCTGTAATTAGAGCTAGAAAGTTGATAAATGTTGGATGTGTGGCTTATTTAGCCTTGGTAAATCTGGTAGAAGCTAGTCAGTCAATGGAAGCAGTTCCCGTGGTTAGGGAATTTGCTGATGTTTTTCTTGAAGATTTGCCTGGTTTAGCTCCACATAGAGAGGTGGACTTTATCATTGAATTGCTTCCAGGTACCATGCCGATCTCTAAAGCTCCATATCGGATGGCACCAGCAGAACTTAAAGAATTGAAAAAGCAATTAGAAGAGCTGTTGCAGAAAGGGTTTATTAGACCAAGTCATTCCCCGTGGGGAGCACCGGTGTTGTTTATGAAAAAGAAAGATGGAAGTTTCCAGATGTGTATTGATTATAGAAAGTTGAATGATGTGACCATTAAGAATAAGTACCCGTTGCCGATGATAGATGATCTGTTTGATCAGTTGCAATCAGCGAAGGTATTTTCTAAAATTGATTTGAGGTCCGGGTACCATTAGTTGAGAATTAAAGAGGAAGATATAGATAAAACAGCTTTCAGAACCAGATATGGTCACTATGAATTGTGGTTATGCCATTTGGCTGACCAATGCTCCTGCAAGTTTTATGGATCTGATGAATAGAATTTTTCATCCGTATTTAGACCAATTCATTGTGGTCTTTATTGATGATATTCTGATTTATTCAGCATCTGAAGAGGAGCATGCAGCTCATTTGAGGTTTACTCTGCAGTTGTTAAGGGATAACCAGTTGTTTGCCAAATTCAGTAAGTGTGAATTTTGGCTGAAAGAAATCCAGTTCTTGGTCATGTCATCTCAGCAGAAGGAGTGGCAGTGGACCCGAGTAAAGTGGAAGCAGTAATGAAATGGGAAGTGCCTAGAACAATAACTAAGATTAGAAGCTTTTGGGGTTAGCAGGTTATTATAGGCGCTTCATACAAGATTTTCCCAAGATTGCGGCACCCATGACTAAATTAACCAGGAAAGGTGTGCCTTTTGTGTGGTTCGGTGAATGTCAGAAAAGTTTTATGGAGTTAAAGAAAAGACTTACATCAGCACCTATTGGCATTACCGGCAGGAAGTGGTGGTTTTGTGGTATATACAGATGCTTCAAGGAAAGGACTTGGCGCAGTGCTTATGCAGCATGGCAAAGTGATAGCTTATGCATCTAGGCAATTGAAGCCAGCAGAGGAGAATTACCCCACTCATGATTTGGAGTTAGCAGCAGTTGTATTTGCCTTGAAAATGTGGAGGCGTTATCTGTATGGTGAGAGATTTGAGATTTTTACAGATCATAAAAGCTTGAAGTATATCTTCTCACAGAAAGATTTAAATCTCTGTCAGCGTAGGTGGGTGGAGTATTTGAAGGATTATGATTTCGATTTGGCTTACCATCCGGGTAAGGCCAATGTTGTGGCTGATGCTTTGAGCAGAAAAGCATATGTAAGTTGATGATGATCAAAGAGTGGAAATGTATGAAGAAATAGTAGAGAACTCCTTGTATGTGCCCAGCAGTCAACGACGGGCAGTACTAGCCAGTGTGCTGTAGAGCCGTCCTTGTATTGGCAGATTGTGGAAGCTCAAAAAATAGATCGAATTTGGCTGAAATTGTGAAAATGGAAGGAGTTACCATTGATGATAATTGTGTGGTTAGGCTCAGAGACAGATGTTTGTTCAGCAGGAGAGAGAGAGGTAAGCAGAGGAGTGTTGGAAGAGGCTCATAAATCTAGGTACACTATATCCAGGTAGTACTAAAATGTACCAGGATTTAAAGAAACATTTCTGGTGGCCTCATATGAAAAAGGAATAGCGGAATTTGTTGCAAAGTGTGCTATCTATCAACAGATTAAAGCAGAACATCAGAAGCATGGAGGTCTATTGCAACCGTTACCCATTCTACAGTGGAAATGAGATGATATTGCCATGGACTTTGTGGCAGGCTTACCAAGATCAAGTTCCGGGCATAATGGAATATGGGTGTTTGTTGACAGATTGACCAAGGTGTGCAGATTAGTGGCAGTAAGTATGTCTTGGACAGTGGACATATTAGCAAAAGTTTATGTTGAAAGAATTGTTCCATTACATGGTATTCCGAAGACTATTGTGTCTGACAGAGATCCAAGATTTACTTCTGGTTTCTGGAGAAGTCTGCAAAAGGTAATTGGCACTGAGCTGAGATATAGCTTCGCTTATTAGCCCCAGACAGATGGTCAAACAGAGAGGACTATTCAGACAATTGAAGATATGTTGCGAGCTTGTTGTTTAGTTTGGAAAGGTAACTGGGAGCATCATTTGGGAATGGTTGAGTTTGCCTATAATAATAGCTACCATACCAGTCTTGGAATGGCACCATATGAAGCTCTATATGGAAGGCCATGTAGAACCCCATTGAACTAGCATGAAGTGGGAGAAAGGCAGTTAGTGGGTCCTGAATTGATTCAGCAAACCATAGAATAGTGAAACTTATTAAGGAAAAATTGCAGGCAGCTCAAAGCAGACAAAAGAGTTATGCAGATAACCGGAGGAGACCACTTCAGTTTGAAGTGAGAGATTTTGTTTTCTTAAGAGTTTCCCAGAGTAAAGGTATTATGAGTTTGAAAAGACTGGAAAGTTAAGCCCAAGGTATGTGGGACCTTTCCGAGTAATTGAAAGAAGGGAAACAACTTAAAGGCTGGATTTGCCAGCAGATTTTGCAGACGTCCATGATATATTTCATATTCTATGTTAAGAAAATGTATTGAAGATCCAGCTCAATAATCAGTTATCAAGGTGGTGACCTGAGGCCGGATATGACTATGTCAGAATATCCAGTGCACATCACTGGTCGGAAGACAAAGAAGCTGCGGAATAAAGAAATTGAGCTAGTTAGAGTGAGATGGGAAAATAGATTGGGAGGTGAGGATACCTGGGAGTTAGCCGATGAGATGGCTAAAGGGTATCCCTATATGTTGAGTTAGATTGATGTTTCTTTTTAGACGATAGTATTTGTAAAAATGTGTATATTTAAGTTGTTTTAATTGAGTTGTGTTATGAATTTGAGGTCGAAATTTTCTTTTTAGATGATAGTAATGTAACGTCGCGTGTTTTCAGATCCTTATGGATCATGTGTGTAATGGTTGTGGTGGCCATCGTGAGGCCAATGTGGTTTGGTCGTGTGGTGTGCACAGGTTTGGCGCGGGTTTGGTCCTGAAATAAAATAGGACCTACTGCAGTTGAGTAGGGGTTGACGGCCAGGTGTGGACGTTGACTGGTTTGACGTCCATCGAAGGTGACGTCAACCTTATGAACTTAACGGCTAGCTTTGTGGACGTTTATGGTGGCGGTTTTCTAAACGACAATAGGGTTGACGCCAACCTGTGCGACGTGCAGAATATAGGGTCACCCGAGGGCAGTTCCCTCACTCCATTCTCCCTCTCCCTCACCCTATTTTCATGCCCTTGCTTCCCCAGTGCTTCCAATGGTTGCGGAAGGCTAGTTGGAGGATCGTGGAACGAGTGGCGGTGACCAAATGTGCCAGGAAACGCCGGAGCGAGGTGTAATCTATGTAGGAGCTCGCGGAGGATTGGTGTAGATCAGGAGGATTTTGGGAATCTAAACGCGTCTTGAGGTAGGGAATGATCCCTTTAGTTCCTTTAGGACGTGATAATGCATCTGGAACGCGTGAATCTGCATGTTAATTATGTTTTTGAGTAAGGGTATCCATGCGGGGTAAAGGGTGGTTTGAGCAATTTGAAGAATGAAACATGTTGTTTCGGTTGATTGGAATGCATGCATGTTAGAGGAAGTGTTTCCTCGTGTTTTCCCGTAGGTTTTAGGGCCGAGGACACTTGTGGAGTCGGCCTAAGGTTTCTGTGAGAACTGGTAGCCGAGGAGCTTGGCGTCAACATCGATTGACGCCAGGTTCTTCAGTTGGGAACTAGACGGCCAGATCCCTTGCCGTCTATATTCCATCGACGGCAGTCGATGTTGCCGCCAACATGTGTTTATTAAATATTGCCATGCAGAATGTTTATCGATAAAAGCGGTGTGTTGGTACTTGTGGTGCACATGGTGCACGTGGTTTCTGAGACTAGCGTGCTGGGTACGCAGTTAGTCAGTTCTTACATGTTTACATGGCATTCACGTGTGGTAAACTATCAGTGCACGAGGTTGTGTGAGACTTCACGTGGTTTGTGTGTGACGTGCACGTGGTTTTGTGTGCGTGGCAAGTAGTACGATGCCTACCGTGGTTACCTCTCCAGTTGGGTGCCCCAGGTTCTCTGTGAGCCGGCTGTTAGCTCGGGGCTTTGTCCCGGTACTTGTGTTGTACCGTCGAGGTCTGTGTCGTCTGACCTGGACACCCTCACTCTTTTGCTTGAGTTGTACGTCCGGCTGAGGGAAAGACGACAGGGGGACAGTGACTCTAGTGTTGTGTTTTTAGTCACTTGTAGCGCGCTCGTAGTTGGGGGTACGGACGCCAGTATTCGACACTGGTCCCCAGCTAGTCCTTTTCCAGTGCCTCACTCTAGCGAACCCGGGCCAGGGTCTCTAGAGGTGCCAGGCATGGGCCTGCGATCGTGTGGTCCGCAGTGGAGGTGTGGTGTTTAGTGGTCTCCACAGTTACTTGACCTTTTCACGTGGAGCGGCAGCTGGACCTTTCGTCCGTGGCTACGAGACTGAGAGGTAGACTGTGTTAGCTTGTCTGAGTCAGTCTCTGGTGTCGCGAACCAGTTCACGTGGCTCATGTTTGGCGGTCTCTACTTTAGCTCGTACACTTGTACTGGTTTGTCGTTTAATTATTACAGTTGTTTTTCGTAGTCGGCAGATGGTGAGTACTTTTACAGCTTTCATATCATGCTTAGCTGTTCTATAAATTGTTGGTATTGTTTACTGCTTTCATACCTGTGTTGGGTTTGCTCGATGTTGGGGGAGTTCCCTACTGAGCCAGTGACTAGCGAGGCTCACCCCTACCCCCACAGGTGAAGGCGAGGATGACGTTTCTCGACCGTCGTCCAGTTCAGAGCCGCGTCGTAGCGGGCACGGTCAGCACCTCCAACATTGTAGTGTAGCTAGTTGGTTACTTTCTTCAGTTGTACCTGGGTATGCCCCAGGCTCTTGTACTTTATTTTATTTTCTTGAAAATATGGCTATGTAAACTGTGAAAATATATATATGAAATGGTGTGTTCCTTTGTATCTACACAGACTGTGGTGTGATATCCCTTGCGAGGCTTTGACCCATTCGCGGGAAACGGACTCGGACCAAGTACGTTACGGGTTTAACGGACTGGACGAGGTTTTCCATCACACTGATGCTCCGGGAGCGAGTTCTGAACGATGCCCATATTGGGCTGCTGCTGGGAGGTTGAATTGCTGTTGTTGTTGGTGCTACTGCGGCTGTTGCTGCTGCTGCTGCGGTTGTCCAAGTGGCCTCCTTGCCTTCATCTAAGGATATACTTCCTCATCTCAGCCCAATCTATACCTCCATTGTCGTTCAGATTATAGATGTAATCTTTGAAATGGAAGCACGCCTCTAGAGTGTGGCCCGTCCCGGTGGAACTCACAGTACCCGGAGGTGTCGACATTGGGAGGCCATTGTAGCCTCTCCCTCGGCAAGGTGAGTGCGCCGGCGGCCATTAGGGCATTAAAGATATCTGGGAGGGTTTCCGGCAATTGGGGATAGTGGGTCCTTCTTGGGCCAGGGGGTTATCGGGGTTGTTGAGGCTCATAGTTGCCTGGAGGAGGGACCTGATTATATCGGGGAGGTGCAGGAGGAGGCTGCTGGGGTTGGTACTGGGGAGGAGCAGGTTGCCGGTATTGAGGCTGTGGAGGCTGACGGTATTGCGGCTGCTGAGGTTGTTGGTGGTACGGGGGAGGTTGTTGGTACTGTGGCTGCTGAGGATGTTGGTGATGTGAGGGCTGCTGGGGTTGCTGAGGCTGCTGAGGTGGCGTCCTAAATATTGGTGGGTTGTTCGGCCTAGGGGCTGACTGTTGGGGTTGTGGGCCTCTGGTGTTGGTGTTGGGGCGGTAGGTGGAAGGATTGGGGTTGCCCATTGCACTCACCTGCTCATTATGAATAACCCCCTCGGTCGTGGGGCCACAGTTGGAGCGCCAGCACTCTTCTTGAAGGTTCGGGCCTGGCTCGAACATGGCAATAATGGGAGAGCCTTTAGCTGGGTCTGGATGTATCGGCTCTCATACAGCTCTTCCATAGTGGTTAGCTTATTCTAGCCAAGATGTGCCTAAATTGAGGCGCGACATTCGCTGTAATCATCTTTACTTGCTCGGCCTCGGACAATGGATCTCTTAACCTTCATCTAGGGCCCTCCACCTATCAGTATAATGTGTGAAATCTTCATCTGCCCTCATCTTTTCAGCCATTAGATCAGTAATTGACAATAACGGACCCACTCGTCTATGTACCTTTGCAAAAACCTTCTCCGCACTATCTCGAAATTCTCGGCATCTGTAGGTTCCATGGAATAGAACCACTTGAGGGCGGGCCCTTCCAGGGACCGGCGGAAGAGAAAGGAGAGGGCACGGTTGTCGTCTTGCAAAAGGAGGATTCATACATAATTCTTTGATGTGCACAAAGGGGTTGCCGGTGCCGTTGTAACGGCGGTATACCGGCATCTCAGAGGGAGGGAGGTGAAAGACTGGCATGGAGGGAAGTGCCAGTTCGAATGAGTCATTGGGTGCGGACACCCTCTTCAGCTCCTATTCCAACTTACTCACCTTTGCCAGAAGGGCTTGGGCGAGCTGGTTGGTAGATGGTTGGTGAGGTGTCCCAGAAAGAGGAAGGTGGGGTGGGGGACATTCACCAGAGGGGGGTAATGGGGAGGAGCACTGGCGTGCGCGAGAACGGGTTGGGACCCGGGGTTGATAAGTGGGCCTCGCCGCGTCAGGGCTTGGGCCGAACATGAAGGTGCCTCCCATCGTGCCTGTGGGGCGAGAGTGGATAATAAAATGGCCCGCGAGGGGGTAGGAGAGGCTCGTCCCATCGGGTCACGAGCAGACTCGATGGGATTCCGTGTTGGGTGGTGAGATGGACTGGGATTGGGGATGTATTCCCCTTAAGAGCAGCTTGAACCTCTTGAAGTTGGGGAGCCTAGAGGTTTTGCAGGATGTCCAAAATTGGGACAGATCAACCGAGGTGGAAGGATTTGCAGGATCACGCCTCGGGGAGATTTGAGGAAGTTGAGGGAGTTGAGCATCATCGCATTGACATGCGGATAAGATGGATCAACATAGGGGTGGTTGTGGAGTTGGGTAAGTCGCTGGTTAGGGTCATACAATTATCACAACCCATGTCTTCGTAGTCGGCCATTGAGAGGGATCGACCGGAATGAAGCTGCATGCGAAATTCTAGAAACACACGATGTAATTTAACAAGCAACTAACAGACAACTACTCAAATAAGTTTGAGAGAAGGAGTGAATGGCTTTTAAATCACACACTTGGAAATGATTACGTCCACTTAAAGTATTCAATAAGACTTAACGTGAATTTTAATTATGATGTGTCTCTCCAAAATGGGTATGGGCCTAAAATAGGTGAGATGACAACTTTGGGGTTTTCTAAGCAACTTCCTTTCGCGAAATGGGTTTTCTAGTTCGGGTCACCGGGGTGGTACAACAGGCTCGGTCCACCATGAGGGAATCCACGGGGTACAGAGACTTACGGAGGTCCCGATGAGGATTCTCTAGCCCAATGAGACGGAATGCCCAAAGGGGAGATAGCCCTCACCGAGAAGGTGTGTGGATCCTAGGTAAGGAGGGAAGGAGGTCCCTCGGCCGAAATGCCCTGTAAATGCAAAAATAATGCAAAGATAGCACATATGGCAGAAAGAGTGGCGCTCTGTGACAGACTGAATCGCGTCCAGTACAGTGGCTGCGGTTTAGTAAAAGGCGTCCATTCTGTTGGCCGCGGATCTGACACCTCCTGAAAGTTGTAAGAGCGGAGGCAACTCCCTCCGGACTCTATCAAAAATAGCGTCCGATCAAACTGCCGCGCAAATCAAGAACAGAAAAAGCATCCTCTGTACTGGACGCGAATAAAACATGCAACCGAGAACAGCAAAAAAACCAGTAAATCAGACAAGCATGCTTTCCACAATTATAGAGAAAGAAAAAAACCCAAATGGAGATGCTTTCTTCAAGTAAAAGTAAGTACACGGGGAGGGGAACAAGATGGTTTTTTCCTTCTTTTAAATCACAAATTTCATGCGAGAAGTGTAGCAAAAAATAAAGAAAAATATGACTACAAAGTGCTAATGACGACGGGACTCTCAATAGCACCTCGTGGGGTACAAAAAGTGAGAGGGTACCCCGTGGGTACGAAGGAGGGGCACACGTGGGTGCCGAAGGAGGTAACCGAAATCAAAAGAAGAAGGGTCCCATTGCGATCGCCAAGTTGTAGACGGTGTTTTCCCACTTTTCGGAGTCAACACTCAGTCCCACGATGGAATATACGATTTAAAAAAAGAGGGGGAAGAAAGAGCTAAATGGAAATAAGTAGAGATGGAGGGTGGGAATGGGAACGTGCGTGTGTGCACAAGGAAGTGTTGATACGATCGCCAGGTGCACGTGGGGCACCGAATGTAATGGGCGGAAAAGAAGGGTAATGTATTTACCTCCACCCGAAGAAAACGCGGGAATTTTGTGGTGGGTTTCTTTCCTTCTTCCGCCGCCGGCCGACGAAAAGATTTGATGCCAGTTACCTTGTAAAGAGAGAAACAACAAGAAAACAAGTGAAAATAGATTAGACTACGTAGTAGAGTAAAATGCACACGTGGAAAAATATGAAAACATGCAAATGGAGAGTAACACGTCCGTGGAGATGGTGTTAAACCCCTAAGAAGTGGGTGGGTGAGGAAAATGCTATGTGGGTGTGGTAGAAATGTGGCAAATACATGTTCTAATGAAAAGTAAAGATGAAAGAAATGAGGAGAGTAGATGGCGGCGTAGACCGGCGATGATGGAGGACGAAGAGAACGTGACGGATGCCGGTGGAGCTCCTCTCGCCGTGCTCCCACGCTTGGAAGCTCCGCCACGTGAGGAAAACGGCACGAAGATGGCGCGCGCCCTCGTTTCGGCTCCGGAACACGAGCTCCCGATCCGTCAGAGTCCCACCTCGAAGAGTTGAAGAGTTTAAGCTCAGAGGTTGAGGGGAGGATCTGGCAGGGCTTCGCCCTACTTGAGATTGGATGCCAAATGAGCACCCCTTGGGTCTGTATTTATAGCCAAAATCACATCCTTTACAGCGGACTCCTATAGGTAATGAAATGCGTCTGTTTGACATGCCGCGATTCATAAGGTCTCTCGATTTGCGTTTGACTTGACATTTCATGATGTCGTAGCTTACAACTACGTTGTAAATCGCATCTGGGCAGCTTGCCGCATTTTCTTAGGCAAATCGAATCTTTGATGAAATCTGATCCTTGATTTGATGTTTATAAAAAGCGGCGGGGCTCCGAACGCGATTCCAACAAACATCATGATTAATAACGTGGTGTCCATTAAATGCTGCTGACAGGCGCAGCCGAATCTTTGACTTTGAATCGCGGTGGTATAGGCGGACGTGCATTATTCGCATCTAACATTCCGGACGCAGATCAACACTCGAAAAGAGCATCCGCTGTATTGGCCGCGAATAAATGAAGCTCAACAGACCCTCGGGAAAAAAAATTCATAAAAACCCTAGAAAAATCTAGAAAAATAGGAAAATCACTCGAGGTTAATTGAGAAGAGCCACTTCGAGGCATCGCGGTATAACATGGAATTTGCTCGGTGTGTTGCCAAATTGGCGTGTCTACAATGCTATTTTGATGGAATCGCCAAATCGTGTTTTTCTTCTTCGGTGGGAGAGTTGACTTTTTATTGGTAAGAGATATAATTTTTTTTTGATATTTTATGGATTCAAATGGGGGTACTTCCTTATTTACATTCCATATCATTTAAGTAAATGTTATAATTTGATGTTCATTTACTTAAGATATTACATGTAAATAAGGTATGAGTTTCAGTCTCGCATGGTATCTGCGGACACTTCTGGAAGTAGCAGCCCTGACAGAAAAACACAGAAGTTTGGTTAACTCTGACTTCATGGAAGTCGAAGTCTAGCTAACTCTGACTTCATGATAGTCGAAGTATCACTAACTCCGACTTCATGAAAGTCGAAGTCTGACTAACTCCGACTTCATGAAAGTCGAAGTCTGGTTCATTTCGACTCCTCAACAGTCTCCGTCTAAAAGAGCAAAACAGCGCCGCTAGGAAGTAGAACAAGAAGAAGAAGAGAAAGAGTTCGTGATGAGAAGAAGCTCCTGCTGGTGAAGACAAATATGAAAGCTAGAGGGATGTTACAGAGTATGTAATTCATCTATTGGTACTCTCGTTGTGTATGACCTGTGTATGCATCTACACTGATCATCTAATCATTTTTGTTCTAATTTCATCAAGGTATTGGAATAGATCGTGCTCAAGGTTGTACTTGCAAGTGCTAGTGGTTCCTCTGTTGTGGGGAATAACAATGGAAAAGGGAGAAGCAGAGACTAGGTTCCTACTTGTCAGTTGGGCATGGCCGTCGGGTGGAGATGAACTCCTAAGCTCATTATCTCTCTTCTTTCTCTCTCCTCTATGCACTGTAGCCTCTTTCTCTCTTCTTCCTTGCCTCTGCACCACCTACTCTCTCTTCTTTCCTCTGCACCTGCTGCTCTCTCTCTCTTTTCTCTCTTTCTATACATGGTGTTGGTGGTAGGAGGAAGGTGATGAAGAAGAAGAAGAAGTGTGAAGAAGAAGCATAGAGAAGACTAGAAGAAGAAGTAGCAGACGATGCAGCAGGAAGAAGAAGAGGAAGAAGAGAAGAAGATGCAGGAAGAAGAGGAAGATGAAGAAGATGGCAGGGGGGTAATAATCGGAGGCCATCTTTGGATACGGATCACCCACAGCCCACACGTAGCCACCCCACACACGTACACACACTTACGTAACCCAATTACGTAAATGGTTACGTAATTCAACTTAATTTGTTTAGGTTCTTTAGGCCACTGGTTTTATACTCAAATGATATCCAATTAAGATGAAATTTCAAACATAAGTTAATTAAGATAAAATCCAAATTATGATACTTTTTATTTAATTTTCGGATTCATTTTCCATCAGGTGGAAATTGCCCCCAAAAATCATTATGTCGACTTAATCTGGATATCTGTGCATCAATAATTCAGAATATCTATATTTTGAGATCGGTATATTTTCTGGTAATTATGATATGTTAGATTTTACTTTCGTTACCGAATCTGATGACGCTCTGTTGGGGTGCGCACATCTGAAGACAGTACCGGAATCACATAAATTATGTGAAAGGTTTCTATATCCAAATGTAATCATGTTCTGGTATCTTTTATGGTAATCAATATCTTTTATAATGTTTAATATTTTATTATTATTTAAATTTCGGATGTCACAACCACCACCCCGAGCAACCCACAAAAAGTAAAGGAAGAGGGCACGCAACATTCCTCTCCGCACACGAAAGAGAAAACCACAACACAAGGCTAACACTCACACAAAGAGGCACAACCAGCTAGACACCAACGACGCTCACCAAAACACCATCTGCAAGGGCACATCGGGCATGGGGAACTAGCACAAACAACTAAATCACGAGGACACACACACAATCCCGCTAGCACAAGCAAGAAATTGGGAAGCGAGCAACAAGACAAGCTGGCTAACATAGCAGCCCAATGCATGACCAAGGTCTCCTCACCTTAACCTGGAGCACACGAGCAGACTGTAACACAAACAGTCTAACCTACAACAATCACAACTCGACTCAATGAAAGAGGGAGCACATCAACAACCAAAGCAAGCAGAAGATAGTTCTGGGAGGGACCTCCACCAGAACATACCAACCAACCAACAACATAGCTAAACCCCTGAGGTAAAACAACATCAGCTAGTAACGAGCACGAAACATTCATGAGAAGAACCCTTACTAGGACAACAAAGAGTTGTTATGGGAAACCTCACCAGAACACAAAGCCAAACAAGAAACACACCCCAACCCAGGGGCAATACAACAACAACCAAAAGTGAGCGTAGGACAATTATGGGGAAACCTTGCCTCCACCAGAACGAACATAGAAGAGCTATGAGAACATTTCACCGAAACTCACAACTAGTTGATGCAAGGCCAACAACCAAACACGGACAAGTGACGCAGCACTCACCTAGTGACACGGCATAGACACACAAAACATTTGCTTAGCCTGAGCAATGTTACCAGCTTAGTTGAGCGCAATGCACAACAGCACACAGACAAGCAAGACAACATTCCCAAACGATCACTGCACACCCACCAATAAGGGGGAAAGACAACGACCAAGCAAGGACTCAGCCCACCGAACCCGTATCTCAACACTCTGCATCGGTGAATGCACACCCACGTGGAGGCTCTCTCAGCCGCAGTGACACACACGTACAAATGTGCAAGCTGACGACGACCTAGAGAACCACATGGACTTGCTTGCAATGGTCCTCTGCATGGGGAAGACCTCTGCCAGCGAGTCCATAGCCAACTTCAACACTGTAGCACTAGCCAATTGGGTGACCACACTCGCTACACGCACAACACAGCAACAACAGCAGCCTTCCTGCAGCTCCCACTCAGATCCTACTAAAAAGCCATCCACCTACAACACATAATTAAAAGCTCATGCCTAACACTAACACTCCACATACAGGCCATCAACGTACTACTACCTCTCTTTGGGACAACTATAGTTATCAACTCATTACAAATCTCAATAGACCCCTGCCCTGATACCACTGCAACGACTCGAGGATTCGGCACTCGGACGACCCTCCAAGTGCCCAACCCTTGGACCGTCACCCATGGATCCGAAAACCTGAAAGGGTTAGAAAAGTAGTCTCGTGAGATAAGCAATGAATTCAAATCACTATAACAAGATGTTCATACATTAAACAAAGAAATTATGTATTATGTGTCCTAAATAAAAGTACAAGTATAGAAAAAAATTGCAGTCTTTAAGGGGCAAACCCCGAGGAATTGTAAAACATAGCTCTCAACTCACACTAGTACAAGAGCACTCATCATCACACACTCACACTGTGGTAGCACACGATGCAACTAACTGCCACCTCAACCGTCCGGCACCGAACTCCTGCAACAATGAGCCCCTACCTGAAGGAAGTAGGGGTTGAGCCTTAGGATCAAGGCCTAAAAGGGATAACCAATCCCTTATTGGTCAGAGCAGCAGGAGCTCTAGAAAGCAGTAAATAGGGCTGCCAACGGGTCGGAGTCGGAATCAGAAATGGGTGTTTCCGCTTTCGCTTCCTATAAGAAATTCGGAGTTAGAAATGGAACACGAAAAGGGTGTTTCCGCTTCTGCATCCATTTCCGCTTTCTATCGGAAAATCAGAAATGAAAACAAAAACAAAACGGAAACTTCGGATGTAACAACATTTGTACAATTAGAATTAATTATAAATTTACAAGTATATAATTATTAAATTTATAAATAATTTTAAATATAAATTTAATAATCTTTTTACCATATCTTCATCATGTACATGATAATGACCCTTACTAAATGAAGTATACAAGATCAAATTAGTACGGTAAAATCATATAGTGATATATAATGGTTGAGTAATAGATAATCAATATATGTAGATATAAATATCATTAGAGAAAAAAGCTACCATAATGGGGACTAGAATAGATGACATTTACATATAGATGGGAGGTGAGAGACAATAGTTAAAAAATTAAGAGCCAAACCTTTGAGTCTGAGGAGATTTTATTAAAAAAATATTATATAATATATATTAAAAGTTATCAGAAACAGAAACGGAAAAGGGATGCGGAATTGGGTGTTTCCGCTTCCGCATCCTATAAGAATTCGGATATCCATTTCCACTTCCGCTAAGCTATCGGAAAGTTCTTTTCGAAGTTCCGCATCCTATAAAAAATGCGAAATCGGGTCGGCTAAACGGAATTCAGAGGTCCATTGGCAGCCTTAGCAGTAAACAATGATAACTAGAAAGCAGTAACTAGAAAATGACTACACTAGCTACTACAAAACAATGAAAACAACATAACGCCATGACCACCAACTAGAGTTGGGTCACATACAACTCCCGCAAAACCTGATGAGTCAGGCACCACATGCAAGCAGCCCTCGGCATGCACATCGAGACAGGGAGCTCAAGGAAATCACAGAGCAACCGTGTGAGAACAACATCTCACTACAAACACAGTCAACCAAACCTCCACAAGGTCGAGAAGCCACACATAGAAACAACCCAGACCTCAGGCACTTTATGAGGTCGGGAAACCACAAACATGTACCCTACGAATGGGCACTAGAGAAAGGGTTACGAACAGAGGTCGGGGCTCAAACAAGTCACACCGAGAGAACACTCGAGTCGGAAACCACCAAAGGCACTCCTGAGTCAGGAAACACCACACACCAACTCTCAGTACAACAACCAGAGATGGGGGCACACTCGCTCCATCCCTTGGAATGACAACGAGGCTGGAGGCCCAACTCAGCACAGAGGACAGAAGCACTGGATACCATGACTAAGTGCCAAACAAACGACGCCCTTAGAAGCAAGACACGATTCGGTTACAACTGTCGTGCAAGTTAGGGAAATGGACCAACCATGAAACACACACTGTAAAGGGAAATGTCGTCACAACAATAGCAACCACACCACCGCCACTAGCTGTCAGGAGTGCTACAGGCC
Source organism: Colocasia esculenta (assembly GCA_014218235.1). Classification (NCBI taxonomy): domain Eukaryota; kingdom Viridiplantae; phylum Streptophyta; class Magnoliopsida; order Alismatales; family Araceae; genus Colocasia; species Colocasia esculenta. The sequence goes on from JACBKR010004987.1 coordinate 18,896, forward strand.
ACTCACCACATGCTAGCGGGCTCCTGCCTCCAACCTCCCCGGAAGAGTGAGGCCAGTGAACCACTACAAGAACAGAGAATAAAAACCACAAACGTAGCTTGGCCAAGCTACGGTCCCACGCCGACCTCCCTACATAGCTCTGGAACCAATACAGAGCGAGGCAATGAGAAATTGGACTGACTAGGCTGCGCAGAAAAGGACAACACCAAAACCACCTCGACGTCCCGCCCCAGCCACGAGAGCTCTAAAAACAACTCAGCATCGCTGTCCAACATCCATTTTCCCCTCAGTTTAGAGGAACCAACTCGAGCACACTTGTAACCTAGAGTACTCCCTCCACAGACTCATGAGGATGGGGGTATGAGAAACAACGACAATCTAGCACATGGGACAAGTCCTCAAGTGTAGAGCACTGAGCGATAGAGAATAGACGGGCAAACACAACAAGCACACAACACTCTAGCTTGTAACCCACAACAAGCCATCAGACATAAGGCACGCACAGACACATCTTCCAGAACTCCCAAAAGGGCTGACTGTAACGACCCGACCTCCTGGACCCACGCCAGGGTCCCCGAGGGTCGTGCCGCCACCTACGGATCCGAAGATCTGGAAGGGTTAGAATAAATAGTCTAGTGAGATATACAACGAATTCGAATAACTATAATAATTATGTACAATATACAAAAGGCTGTACAACGAGTCCCAAGTAAAAGCACATGTACAAGAAGAAAGGTACAATCCTTAAGGGACATACCCCGAGAACTTGCAAAACACAACCCTCAACTCCCACTCGACTACAAGAGCTCACAGCACTCGCTCTCACTGCTGCTGACAACACACGGCGCCATAGCCGCCTCCGCAACAGTCCGACACCGAGCTCCCACGATGATGAGCCCTAGCTGAAGGGAGTAGGGGGTGAGCCTCGCGAACAAGGCCTAGTAGGGATTACTAGTCCCTCACCGGCCAGAGCAGCAGGAACTCCAAAAATAGGAAACTACCCTAGAAAGCTGTAAAGCGGAGTAACACCTACAACATGGTACTACTAAGCAGCGGAAGGGAACAACACGACCACCGACAAGGGTCGGGACACACACACGACTCCCGTAGAAACTAACGGAGACGGACACACAGTGGAAGCAACCTCGGCACACCGTCGAGATCTTGCAACAACCAGGTGACAATGACGTCTCACCACAAGCACGGCCACCTCAGACCTCCACAGGGTCGAGGGCCCACAAGCAGAACCTCCCCGGACCCTGGACACACCACCAGGTCGGAAAGCCATACACGCAGGTGCCACTCCGGACTGGCACCCAAGAACGGAACCACGGAACCGAGAGGACACCGAGTGGAAACCACTAGAAGCACGGGTCTGCACAAGGCCAGACCAACGATGCCCACGGAAACTAGGCACGACCAGGCTATAATCGTCGTGCACGCTAGGGCAACGGATAACACTTGGAAACGTCGTGAGGAAACGCCGTCACAACAACAGCAACCAAGCTACCACCGCTAGCAGCCAAGAGGGGGACCCGCAGTCCACACGCTCTGCTCGCTAGCTAGCTCTTGCCTCGTCCCCGCGCGAGGGCGAGACAGAGCCGCCAAGAACACACAACACACGCAACACCGCAGCCTGGCCAAGCTACGGCCCCACGCCTAGCACCACTACGTGTCTCTGGAACCAACGCAGAGAGAGGCAGCGAGACAAGGGACTGTCTGGGCCGTGCCGGGAAGAGAACCACCTCGACAACCTCGGCGTCCCGCCCAGACAAGAGAGCTCTACAGACGACTCGGCGCCGCTGCCCCAAAACACTGTTTTCCCCTCAGCTCCAGAGTCCGCCACACTAGGATGTCGACTCGAGCACGCTCATAGCCAGAGCACTCCTCAACAAGCTCTCGAGGATGGGGGTCCTAGGTAATGGTAACAACCTCTCAGATCAGGGACAAGCCCTTAAG
>JACBKR010004988.1:0-20783 GCA_014218235.1 Colocasia esculenta
AAAAGATTCATGTAAAGACATGTCTTTCCTAATTGTAAAGTATGGCAAGAAATTAGTGTACAAATGGTAGCTCACTTAAGAGTTCACATCAGTCCTTCTGAAGCTCCTCTACCTCAGCTAGTAATTGAGATTAGATTAATTCGAGGGAGAAGAAAAGAATTGTGGAATAAGATCCTTGCTCAGTCAGATTGGGTAGTTTCTCTCAGTTCCATTCTGCCCATCTTCCTTGAGGATTATTTCTCTGAGTTGGACACTTTGCCCTTTTATTTGCACTTTGTGCACTCAGAATTTTTTCTTTCTTTTTCATCCATAATGCTGCACAACCCATCACTTTTCAAGAGTAGCGAGTCCAACTTTACTCAGATCCGGGGCATTTTTCATGGATATATTTTTTCTTTTGCTTTTGCTTTTGTTTTTTTCTTTTTCTTTTCCTCTTTACGGAAGGATGACAGTCAGGTTCCTTGATCACATGCCTTCACTTCCTTGCAATTCACTTAGGGGAAGGAGAAAACCAATCACCTCTCTCCTACTAGCCTTGACAAATTTGCTACATTCGGGTTCAGCTAGTCTAAGTGGCTGTGTAGTGTGTGTATGAAAACTTCTTGCCATAAATCCTTACATAAGGTAGACAAGAAGTACATGTAATCCTTTACTAGAGGCTACCTAACATGGATGCTTGCAAAGGATGTGACAACCACAAAATTTTAATGGTTAAAGATCATACACCTAGTCTGGGATGCGCAAAGCCACACATTTTTTATTCAAAGATGAAACATTGTGAAATTTTTATTTGCATATGTACAAGCTCAAGAAAAAGAAATGAGCAATGGTTGGGATGAGGACTATGAATGCATGCTTATTCTACCTCTCCCCCCTACTTATTTACAGGAAAGAAAGTAAGACAGAAATTACCTGATAAAAGAAATCTGTACACTTGGGTTGCCTCCCAAGAAGCGCTAAGTTTATCGTCTTCAGCCAGACGCAATTAGGCTTCATTTGGCTCAGCTAGCTTGGTAGAATCAATTTTTACAGAAGATGGGCTTTCAAAGAAATGCTTTAACCTTTGCCCATTGACAGTGAATGAATGTCCAGTTTTTGGGTCAAGAATAATGACAGCACCATTGTCGTAGACTTTGACAACAGTGTAAGGACCATCCCATCGGGACTTCAATTTTCCCGGAAACAGACGAAGTCTAGAATTAAACAACCAGACCTTATCATGCACTTGAAAAGTTTTTCTATGAATGTGTTTATCATGGAATGCTTTGGCCTTGGCTTTATATATCTTGGAACTTTCGTAGGCTTCATTTCTGAGCTCTTCTAGCTCATTCAGATGCAGGGTCCTTTGTTGACCAGCTTGGGCTAAATCAAGATTTACCTGTTTGATAGCCCAATAGGCTCTATGCTCAAGTTCTACCGGCAGATGACAAGATTTTCCAAAGACAAGCCGGTAAGGGGACATTCCAATGGGAGTTTTGAAAGCAGTTCGGTAGGCCCACAATGCATCATCTAACCTTTCTGACCAGTCTTTCCTATCAGGCCTAACCGACTTCTGAAGAATGTTTTTAATCTCCCTATTTGATACTTCCACCTGGCCACTGGTTTGCGGATGGTAAGGTGTTGCCAGCTTATGGGTGATCCCATACTTCCTTAGGAGGGTCCTAAACTGAGTGTTAATGAAGAGGTCCTCCATCACTAATGATTGCTTTGGGCCACCCAAATCTAGAAAAGATGTTTTTCTGAACAAATTTGATAACCACCTTATGATCATTGGTCTTTGTGGCAATGGCCTCTATCCATTTGGACACATAATCAACAGCAACTAAATGTATGTGTATCCAAAGGACGGTGGAAAAGGTCCCATAAAGTCTATCCCCCAACATCAAAAATTTCTACAACCACAAATGGGGTTAAGAGGCATCATGTCCCTCTTAGAATATTTCCCATGGTTTGACATCTAGGACAAGCCTTACAAAATGGTGAGCATCCTTAAACATGTGGGCCAGTAGAAACCAGAGTCTAAGACCTTAGCAGCGGTCTTCTTTCCTGAAAAATGCCCTCCACAAGCAAGAGAATGGCAAAACTTGAGAACACTTTGATGCTCACTCTCAGGGACGCATCTTCTTATCACTTGGTCTGGTCCAATAAAAATAGCTCTGGATCCTCCCAAATATATACTTGTCCCTAGCAAAGAATCTTCTCTTTCATTTTTGGTCCAATCTCCAGGTACTCGTCCAATGACTTTGTAATTCACAATGTGAGCATACCATGGAGATGAAATATTGGAGACAGCTAAAATGTGCTCATCTGGGAAAGCATCTCTAATAGGCATAGTCCGGGGCAATATTCTGGACAAATGGTCAGCTACCACATTCTTGGACCCTTTCTTATCATGAATTTCCAGATCAAACTCCTGTAACAAGAGGATCCATCTGATCAACCTAGGCTTGGCATCCTTTTTGGCAAGCAAATGCCTCAAGGCAGCATGGTCAGTGAAAACAATGATTTTAGCTCCTAACAGATAGGATCTGAACTTCTCTAAGGCAAAGACAACAGCTAGGAGCTCTTTCTCAGTGGTTGTGTATCGAATCTGGTGTCATTCAATGTTCTGCTTGCATAATAAATCACCACAGATCCTTTATCATTTTTGTGCCCAAAATGGCACCTACAGCAAAGTCTGAAGCATCACACATTATCTCAAATGGTAATGACCAGTCTGGAGATTGTAGAATTGGAGCTTTGGTCAAAATGTCTTTTAAGTCCTCAAAGATTTATGACAAGCTTCGTCAAAAATGAAAGGAGTGTCTTTCAACAAAGAAGTCAATGGCCTTGCAATTTTGGAAAAGTCTTTGATGAACCTCCTATAGAATCCAGCATGACCAAGGAAGGATCTAATTTGTTTGACAGAGTTGGGAGGAGGCATTCGGAAATGAGATTTACCTTGGCTTTATCTACCTCTATCCCTCTCTCTGAGACAATATGCCCTAAGACAATCCCTCCTTAACCATGAAGTGGCTCTTTTCCCAACTTAAGACAAGATTGGCATTAATGCATCTTTTGAGCACTTCAGCCAAATGGTCGAGGCACGAATCAAAGTCATTTCCAAACACAGAAAATCATCCATAAAGACCTCTAAGTAATCCCCAACCATGTCTGAGAAAATAGACAGCATGCAACGTTGAAAAGTTGCGGGGGCATTGCACAGCCCGAAGGGCATGCGTCTAAAGGCAAAGGTTCCAAATGGACATGTGAAAGTGGTCTTTTCTTGGTCATCAGGGTGAATAGCCACTTGGTTATACCCTGAATATCCATCAAGGAAACAAAAGAATTTTTGGCCAGCAAGTTTCTCTAAGATTTGGTCAATGAAAGGCAAGGGAAATGGTCTTTCTTGGTCATCGCATTCAATTTGCGATAGTCAATGCACACTCTCCATCCTGTAGCCAGCCTAGTGGGAATGAGCTCACCCTTTTCAGTTTGAATTACAGTTAGTCCTGACTTTTTAGGCACAACTTGAGTTGGACTAACCCACTGGCTATCAGAGATGGGATAGATGAATTCAGCATCCAGCCATTTGACAATCTCCTTTTTAACAACTTCTTTCATGTTGGGATTAAGCCTTCTTTGCATTTCTATTGAACTTTTAGCATTTTCTTCTAGTATATGCGATGTGTGCACACTGAAGGACTTATCCCTCTCAAATCATCAATTGTCCAACCTATAGCTTTCTTATGACTCTTCAAAATTCAATCAATTTCTTCTCCTGCCCTTCCTCAAGATCACTAGCATTATGACGGGCCAAGTCTCGTTCTCTCCAAGAAAGATGTACTTTAAATTAGCAGGGAGTGGTTTTAGCTCAACCTTAGGAGGACACTCAAGTGGAACGATGGATTATTATCCTGAAATAAAGAGTTAAATTGTCCTTCCTCTCCCTCAAACCCTAGAGCACAGGGTTGGTCTACCATTTCTTCCACGCAAGATTCTTCCAAGGTATCTACCACTAGACAACTTTCTCCTAGGTCATGGTGCTTAGATGCCCTAAAATGTTGATACTAACCCGCCTATCTCCAAATGATATTTCCATCATCCTGGTAGCACAGTCAATTTGTAGCAACCTAAATTTTTGGAAAAATAAAAAGTTAAATAAGAATTGTAACCTACTAAATGAATATTTGAATAGAGCATTAATAAAACCCATTAAATAGAAAAGAGTAATGGGCTTTGCTTATTGAATCTTCTAGATTTATTGGGTCAAAATATGAATTTACAAAGGGAGAATAATAGGAAAATACCCTAAATTCGTAACTAAATTATACCTAAATAGAAAAAAGTTTTAATGAATTAAATAGGAAGTTAGAGTTGGAATGGGAATCTTAAACCTACCCCATATGGTTTAGCACGAATTTAGATCTCTTCCTAGTCTAATAGGGATTGGAAAGCAAGGAAGGAAGGTTAGAGTAAGGAAATTTCGTAATTAAAGTGGAATTAGAGTAATAGTAGGATAGAAATACATACTTGCATAAATACACCTCTTAAACTCTCTTGGGCACCCTAGCTCATTGCCAAGAGTTGCTGGACGTGGAGAGGAGGCTAAGGAGGAGAGGATTTCGTGGAGAAGGAAGAGCTTGAAGCTTCTTCCATTGTTCCTCAAGTTCTAGCCCTAGAAGACAAATTGAGTCAAAGGTAGGCATTCTCACAAGCATAAACCATGAAACTTTTTCTGTAGGTTCTTCCTACCCTCTTGAACGAAACCCCCAAGTTTCATATTTTTTCATCCATCCTATCTTTTGTTCTTAATTTTGAAGAACTGCAAACATGATACCCCGAGGTGTCATGTTTAATTCAAATCTCTATGTATACTTGATCCCATGCTACGAAAGTTTTACTGTAGATACTTCATGTTGTTAGGGATCATTTGCCCTAAAAAGCCTAAATTTCATTGAGCATGTTGCCGAATTAAATCCATCTTGCTCTCTGTGTCTGTTCTATGTTACTCATTTTTTTTTGTTCTCAAACCATGTTCAAACCATGTTCTCTCTCGAATCCCTATTTATTGGAGGTACCGTCTAGTTTAATGTGCAACTGATTTCATGATTTTTCGTTGACTATACAATAGTTATGATTTTCTAAATGACCCTGTATCGAAAGTTAAATATTCTGGTCCGCAATCCAATGTCTGGTCTGACTCCTGTCAGAGTCAGGCGCAGACAACCAGAAGGCGACACCTCGATATGTCGCTTTCTGGTGTCCGAATACGACAGCCCACCTGTCGCATTCAAGAAGGCGACAGGTGAGCCGTCGCCTTCTCAGAACCCAATCTGCAAGCCATGTTGCGACCCTTTTTAGCCCTGTCGCGTTCTGCCTTGACCCTGTCGTGACCAGTACAGAGGTATGTCGCCTTCACAAGTTTTTGATGAAAAACCCATAAAAAATAAATAAAATATTTCTGTCACTTTCTAAATAATCGTTACCCCTTTTTACAGTTATACCCCGGTAAAAACCTGCTTAAAAATGGAGAAGAATTTGAATAATTTTAAATACATCTTTACGACTTATTTCTATCTATGATTTCTCTTGCACTTGCACACACATGAACCATCCATTTATGGCTGAAATCTTGCAGAAAATATCTCATAATGAGTATATTATTGCCCTATTTTAAAGGACTTGCATTCGTTTTTCTTGCGTTGTTTATATACCGATATTGACGCTCCACTGTTCTAGAATTCCTCTAGAACGTCGGGCACCTGTTTTTAAACACACTTTACTTGGCTTGTGGTGAACTCTCCGTCGGATATTCCTTCTGCTGGACTAGTGAACTCTTGCACAAGGCCTCCGTAAGTCTCCTCTGATCATGAATTTCCACATGGTCGACGAGCCGGTTGTACCCTAACACCTATGATACCCTTTAGGGATCAATATGATCCAAACGGCTAGTAGAAGTTCGCTCTTACCTTGAATCACGTCGAACCTCTAGACTTGTGCATAACATGGCCAGCGGAAAGATCGTGAATTCCACCTGACTGCCAACGACGTGCGCGTGTTGCGCAACTGTTACTATCGCCTGTTTACTCTTCGCATTACGTGCAATGACCACTAGCTCTATCTGTACTCTACTCGCTCGTCTATTCACATTCACTCTACTTTCTCGTCTATTCATCTAGTGCTCTCATCTACTTTGGTACTCTATATTGGCCATTGACTGATTGTCTAAAGATAAACAATATAACCAATGCCTGGCAATATATAAAGGGCCAGATCTGGTCTTGGATGTGCGCCCGAAAGTGCTAGTGCCCATGGGAGTTAAATGATCAGAGTGTTGGCATTACACCAAGTGCTATCTATCTCGACTATCTATATGACAATCAAAAAACACAAATGTGCTATACTCTCTCGATGTCTAGAATGACAAATAAGTGTTATACTCGTCGTGCTATTACTATACTTGTGCTAGTTGTGCTATGGCCATCCTGCTATTCGTGTTATACTCGATGCTATTGTGCTACCCCTTGCTATATTTGACTCTCTGGTACCTGCTATCTTTAGATACTCTGCCATTAAATGCATTAATTATTTAAAGCCTGCTTGAGCCTGAGATTTAAGTCCTACTGGGCGATATCGCTCACCCTACGTTTTTGATGTTGGTTCTCAGGTGAGACCGAGGACGACACATACACTCACAAGGAAGGGAATGACCAAGAGTGAAGCCAGGAGTACCCTCGAGTCATTATGTTATCTTAGAGTTGTAGTTAGTTATTTCCTTTTATTGAAATGTAATTGGGCCCTATAGATTGGCTCTGATATTAGTGGTTGTAGCTAGACATTTGAGAAGTTATTAATGAGAAAGTTTTGATTTAGTATTATTCAATGTGCAATGGTTTGATGTCTAGTATTTGCTCTATACCTTTTCTTGCAACTACCTTCGCGCTCCGATATTCCGCGTGGGGCGTGACAATATTGGCTCTAGCTGTGGCCAAAAAAGGTCTCCAAGGATAATGGTGGACTGAGTTAAATTTTGGGGAGTGTTCATATCTAGAATGATGAAATCGGCAGGGAAGTAACAATCATTGATTTTACAATCACGTCCTCAACTAAGCCTTTTGGAGTGTGACAGAACGATCGGCTAGTTGAAGGACAACGGAAGTGGGTTTCAACTCTCCTATCTTGATTTCTCAAAAATGGCAGAAGGTAGGAGGTTGACACTGGCTCCCAAATCTAAAAGGCGCTCTCAAAAGTGACTCCACCGATGGTGCAAGGAATTAGTGGAGTGCCTGGATCTTTGAGCTTTTTAGGAAGTTGATTCAAGACAATAGTACTCACAATTTCTGGAAGAATGATGGTTTCAGTTTTATTTCTCACTTCTTGTTTTGGAGTACACATTTCTTTTAGAAATTTGGCATAGGCCGGCACATGCTTGATGGCATCAAGCAGAGAATGTTGATGTGAACTTGTTTAAATAGCTCCAAGAGTTCTTCATTACCAGTGGATTTGTTTTGGATTTTGGTTTTAAAGCTCAGGAAATGAACTCTTGGGATGTAACAGCTTGGGTCTTCACTCATCTTGGTTTGTCTAGGGGTTCTACAATTCTTTTTCTCTGTTCCCTTGGATTTTCTTTTGCAACATTTTCTTCAATCTCTTCCTCAATTTCAATTTCATTTTCATTTTCTTTATCCTCATTTGACATGTGTGGGTGAGGATTGTTCTGATTCTTCCACTTCTTAAGGTAGACACAGTTTTGCATTCTAACTTGCGGGCCCCTAGCTTGGGCAGGGGGATGATCCTGTTGTATAGGTTGATTTTGATTTTGTGGTGCAGGAATGTTCTGGACAAAAGCTTGTTGTGGGTTGTGGTGGAGGACCATTTGGTCTAGCATGGTGGTGGTCTGTACCCCTGAGCTTGATGGTATTGCTGGTTCTGATAGAATCCAGGAGGGTTGTTTCTTGGGTTTGCTACAGCTTGACTTGGCAATGCCCTGCTTCCCTCCTTTGACATACATCAGCAATTTGAGACTCTATTCTTGTCAAATTTTGTTGAAAATTTTGGTTTTGAGTTTGATATTGAGTTTGTTGTTCTTGCACAGTTTGACATAGAGTCGCCATCATATTTTGGAGTTGATTCATTTTATCATCCCAATTAGGTGAGGAGGTGGTGGTTGATATGAAGGTTGTTGGAAATTTGTATGAGCAAATTGATTGGAATTTTGATTTCCTTGGATTTTGTGGAGGTTTGGAGTTAGAAGATTGGCCAAATCCCGAATTCTGATTGGGATAGGATTGACCGTACATGGATTGCTTGAAGGTAGGTTAGGAAACTTGTTCGGATTGATTTTTCCATGAAAGGTTTGGATGATTTCTCCAACTAGGTTGTATGTGTTAGAATATGGATCATAGGAGGGTTTGTAGAAGCCTTGAGCAGCTTGGACTTGTTCCTGAATGAAAGGGGTAATTGGGCAGTAGTGGGACAACCACTGGTTGGATGAGCTGGGCTAGCACACATAGCACAAGTTTCAGGTTGTTGAGAAATTTTGGGTGTGGTTTGCCCAGTCAAAGATAACAATTGATCGAATTTTTTGTTCCAACTTCTGCTCCAATCTCTGATCAAGTTTAGCTATCAGATCTTCTACCTGAAATCTGATTCTCCTCTCCCTTTTACTTCATACATCCCTGCCTTCTTTCAGGTCCTAACGCTCTCTCATAAGAGTAGAGTGAGGCATGATTGATAGAATTTTCACTTAATGTTTCAAAAAGATTATATGCCTCATCCTCGCTCTTAGTCATGAATGCTCCTCCACACGGAGCATCAACCATTTGCTATTTGATTCAGTCAGTCCTTCATAAAAGGCTTGAACAGTTGCCACCTCGACAGACCATGATGGGACATTTTCTAAGTAACTCCTTCAATCTCTCCCATGATTCGTGCATTAATTCTCCCGGTGTTGGGAGAATCCAGTTATTGCTCTCCTCATTGTATTTGTTCGGCCAATCGGGTAAAATTTCTTTAAAAATTCCTGCTGCATTTCTGGCCATGTTGTGATAGTTCTCCCTATGGTTCTCAACTAATGTTTAGCCTTGTCTTCTAAGGAGAATGGAAATATGGTCAACCTTAAGGCATTTTCAGTGAAGTTTTGGATCCTTACAGTGGAACAGATCTCTAGGAACTCATCTATATGCCTATAAGGATCTTCATTGGGATTGCCATAGAAGGATGGTAACATTTGAATGGTTCCAGGTTTGATCTCAAAATGATTTGCCGGAATTTCCGGCCTGATACAAGTAGAGGTTGATAGTTAGAAGGAATAAAATACTCCTCATCTGTGTGGGTGCAGCCTCTTCTAAATTTCTAGCAACTTGGTTTGGTTTTGGTTGGCTACCTATGAAAGAATCTTTCAATCTCGTCTATAGGTTGAGCCAAATCTATGTTCTGGGAGCGTCTACCAAGCATGCACAGATGAAAAAGCCTTCTATTTATGATTTTTGAATTTTTAACATTTTTATTGATTTTTGATAAAATTTTTAAACAAACACAACAAACAAACACTTTTAAATCAAATTAATACCTACCACTAAGTGTTCCTTGGACTTATGTTATTTTTTCAAAATCAGATTTATGCTTGCTTAAATCCAATTCTAACTTTTTTTGTACTGGCCAGGTAAGAGGTGGAGTAGAGGGAGGCCCCCCTTGCTTTCGCAAGGACCCAATTAAGTAACCTCTAACTCACTTAAGCGTAAGCTTTTTAACTCTAATCCTAGACACCAGACTTAAAGAGAAGTTTGAATTTTAAGAAAGAATAAATCCAATTATGAACCTAGGGCCAAGTCTACTGGTTTTATAAAAGCTGAGGAAAATGTAAGAATGTGGAAATTTTTTGGATTTTTGGGCAAAGGAAAGGGTGATGAAATCCCTCACCTATCTTTTTATTCTAATGGGTGAAGCCCTTAAGCAGTCCCATTTAAAATGTGAAGTGCAACAAACAATTTGAACAATGGATTTTCTAATGCTAAGTATAATGCATGAAACAAAAGTTAGAAACCTTACCTTTCCCCCGCACTCTTCAATGTAAGAAAATGAAATTCAAATGACAATTAAGATGATGAATGTCCAAAAACATGTGATTCTAATCTTGAGAGATGAAAATTTATTTACAAACAAACGGCTAACATGAAGAGCGACTTGGACAAATTTTTAGATTTTAGAATTTTTTAATTTTATTTGGTTTTTAAACTAAATGAATGAAATTTAACTAAGAAAATATGAAGCGGTACTATAGACTAATGCCAAACCAATCAAACCACCAAGAGGCCAATTATTACATGCCAATGTGAAAGAAATCTTTGTACATGCACAGAGAATTCATCAAAGCCTCACTATAAAGTTCACTCACACTCTTTCTATCTAAAATTCGGAATTAAAAGCAATAAATTTTTTTTTTCAGCAAGCTCCTCCTCCAATGGGCTTCAAAGGTCAAGCCAATATCCAAGTTCCTCTCCTTGTGCAAATCTCCCTCCCTGCAGCCCAATAACAAGTCAATGTGAAACCAATAGAAATGAAATGAAATCAAATAGATCTAAATCAAACTCTAATGCCTCCCCGGCAACGGCGCCAAGAGGAACGCGCGCATAGTTGACTGTGCATTCGTTGTCCAGAGTTCCTCGCACAAATCAATATGCACACTCCTCTAAACTGTCTCACAAACTTAAAACATGAAGATGGACTAGCAAGGTGATGAGAACAGGTCATATCCACAGGGAGACTGAATAAAATTTGATCTAAACTACTTAAACTTGAAATCAGGAAGATCCAACAGTAAAAATTTGACTTAAATCCACTCAGCTCGCTAAAAGTTTCAGTGCGATTAGAATCCTTCGATATCACAACCAATTGAACAATAACAAAATTTAAATTCTCAAAACATTAAAACTAAACTGAGAACTCTTAGTAACAGACCAAGCCAACCATCCTTCCACAGAGCAATTGATGCAATACGCAACAAGCATTTCCACTTCTCAATTCAATCTGTTATTGTTCCAGAATTGCTCACACCTTCATAACTCGAAGGGAAGCACCATAGCAAAAAGAACTTACAAGATGAAGCTTCAGTTCTGCAAGATGAAATAACTAACAATTGACAGTAAAGAATCAAAGAGCTCAAACAAAGATTTGCACTGAGAACGCTGTGAACTATAGAAATTTCATATCACTTACCCAAACAAAACAAATGGGGAGGACGAACAAAAGAGAAATAGAATGTAATGAACTTCATAACAGTAAGGAGGACACAGTGGATCTTGTCTTCCTCACAGTCTGATGATTCGGTAAGAAATTAGCAAAGAGATATGAACTGCAATGTCAAACTCTGGACCTATGCAAGGGAAGAAGAACACCATAAAATCTCAAGGACAACAGCAAGGGAATCCCATCTCTCAGATCTCTCAAAGCCTAATAGCTCTCTGCTACTTCCGAGAGCTCCCGGATGCACCTACCTCAAATGGTCCTGCTTCCAGATGCCGGACAACACCAATCTCCACGGAAGGAAGGAAGCAAAACATCGATCCCAGCAGCCACGGGAATCCTCACAGCAGCCGAACTAAAGAGGAAAAGAAGAACAATCCACAAGAATAGAAAATAGAACTGTCTGATCTCCTTCCCAGTAGTCCTCACATCCAAAGGGAAAGAAAAACAAAATTCACTGGATCCATCTCCCCGAAACGCAGAAGCATGAAATTAACCAATCCCCCTAATGCTGAGTAACAGAAGAGAAGAGAAATTCTAAAAACAAATGCATAAGCCCTCTCGAACACAGAAGAAATGAAGTAACAAGCTCCACGGATCAAGCTATGTAAACACAGAGGGAAGAACAAGCAATTGCAAAATAAAATGGACAAAGCAATCTCCAATGTATCGAACTCTCCCAACCTTCAAACTCTTACAGAGTTGAAAAGAAAAATACAGAAAAATTGCTAGAGAAAAACCCCCACCAACCATCTGAACTCTGAAAGAACAAAGAGAACTATGGAAAATTCTGAAATTGAACCCCAACATCTCAACAACTCTCGCAACTCTCATCTCTGGAAGAACAGAAAAACTCATCTAACCATCTAACATCTCCCGCCCAACTCACCAAAGTAGAATCCTAAGAACTGGAAGAACAGGAAATACAGGAGAAAAATAAACTAAAAATTCCCTCCCTTCCGAACCAGGACAGTCGGAGAAGAGGACCCTGGATCCTTTTATAGATGTTCGGGCGCCTCCACTCGAGCTCCTCTGCGTGCCTCCATCTCGTCCTGGCCACCTCAGCAGGCCACGCACCCAGCCACCTTAGCTTCTGCTTCCGGGCTCGCCACAGCAGCGCACAGCTTGCTCTGCACACCAGACATCAGATCCCTGCAAACCGCCTCCATGCTTCACCGCCTTCACACCTCACCCACAGCCATCCACCCTGGTGACCTCCGCCAGCTCAGTAGTGACCCAGCCGCCCTACGCCTTCTCCCTGCATCGCCGCGCACAGCACCAGGCGCACCCAGCCCAGCCGCGCACAACACCAGGCGCGCACAGCGCCAACCGCCTCCAGCCCCTGCCAGGATCGGTCTGCACCGCTGCAGCGCACCGCCTCCACTGCGCCAGCTGCTGCTCTGCACTGTATCCGCCTGCATTGCGCCCCCATCTCCAGTTGTACATCGCCCCTCTCTGGGCGCCTCCCTGCACAAGCCCTTCACACACAGCACACACCCGCCCCATCCGATCTAGCCGCCATGCCACAAGACCCAGCCGGCCATCGCACCACACCCGGCTGCACATACCTCACCTCAGCTGGCCACCTCAGCACAGTCCGAGCTCCATCTGCCCTGGCTTCCACGAACCAGCTTATATCGCCCATCGCATGCGCCAGCACCATTACGCCAGCACACCCCAGCAGAGCTCATCTGCTTCCCGCCTCCATCGCATGCGCCAGCATCCTCACGATCCGGGCTCTCCAACTCCAGCCTTGGCCAGCCCCCATCGTGCCAGCACACCCCAACCTTGCTCTGCCCTAGCTCAGCAACCGTCCCAGCCCTGCACAAGCCAGAGCTCCAGCCCGCCTTCAGGACTCCTCAGATCTGATGGGAAGAAAGAAGGGATAAGGCAAGGTGTTAGTGGTGTACGTGGCCTACTTAGATGAGAGAGAGGTAATGTGGTATGATGGGATTAGGTAGGATATTTTAAAAGTTTTATTTATTAGGATGGGGTGGGGTATGTGTCATGATAGGATTGGGTATGGTGAGATATTTATTAAAAAAATTTATTAATTGGAATTAGGTGTAAAAATCTTATTTATTTACAAACTTAAACCTATCTACTATTAAAAGATATTTACAAGCTATTTATTGAGACAAAATTATTTATAATATTTATTTACAAAAGATTATGCTTTCGGTCGTCTTCCCTCACGAGCACGAGCTGATTGAATGGTCTGTGGCTGAGATGTAGAGGAATAACTCTTCTCCTACAAGGGATTACTCAAGGTGGGGACATTAGCTAGATGGGCCTTGAGGCTCGTTAAAGGCCCTTTGGCATTCGTCGTTCCATTCAAACCGACCTTTCTCAGCTCATTGAAGAATGGTCGTCACTTCTCGGCAGACTTAGACATGAACCTGCTTAGGGCGGTAATACGGTCGTTAAGCCTTTGTACCTCTTTGACGGTCCTCGGGCCGTCATGTCGAGGATGGCCTGCACCTTGTCGGGGTTGACGTCGATGCCTCAGCTCGAGACGAGGTAGCCAAGGAACTTCCCTGCATGGACGCCGAAGATGCATTTCTCGGGGTTGAGCTTCATCGTACTGACGGAGAATGTTGAATGCCTCGGCCAAATCCCGACGTGGTCCTCGGCCTTCCGACTCTTCACAAGCATGTCGTCGATGTAGTAGATCTCCATAGTCCTCTCAATTTGTTTCTCGAACATCATGTTGACGAGCCTTTGATATGTAGCGCCTGCATTCTTCAATCCGAAAGGCATTCTGGTGAAACAATACAGACCTTTCTCGGTGGTGAAGGAAGTCTTCTCCTCGTCTTCGGGAGCCATCTTGATCTGGTGATATCCCGAGTAGGCGTCGAGAAAACTGAGAAGCTCATGCCCCGCCGTTGAGTCGACGAGCTGATCTATGCGAGGAAGAGGAAGCTATCTTTTGGGCAGGCTTTGTTGAGGTCGGTGAAGTCCACGCACATGCGCCACTTCCGTTGGCCTTTTTGACGAGGACCACGTTCGCTACCCATTCGGGATAGAACGCGTCCCAGACGGTGCCCGCTCGAAGGTATTTCGTCAGGTTCTCGCCGATAACGTCCTGACGATCTGCTGAGAGGGGACGCTTCTTCTGGCGCACGGGTCGAGCTCTGGGATCTACATTCAGATGATGTTGAATCACTCGGGGTCGATCCCTGGGAGATCATTCTCGGCCCACGCAAAGACGTCGCCGCTCTCTCCGAGATAACGGACCAGCTCCGCTTCCAGCTCAGGAGTTCGGTGCCGATCACCAGGGATATCTCATTGGCTATTTCGATATACTTCGTTTGTTCGGCAGGCTCATGCCTCTCACCATCAATGTCATACATAGGCTTGTACTCGGGAATAGAGGGTTCCTTCGCTTTAATGGAGTTTACATAGCACCTGCGAGCTTCGGTTTGGTCTCCCGAGACCTCCCCTACTCCGCATGGTGTTGGGAACTTCAGTTTTTGATGTTAGGTGGATGGACCCCTCCCAACTTCCCTAAAAGCCCTCGGCCAAAGATAGCATTGTAGGCCGACTTCACTTTGACAACAAGGAAGTCGACCTCAACGGTTACAGAGCATGGGCTAGACCCGAGAGTGACCTTTAGCTTGATCGAGCCTTCAGCGTGACCGGGATCCGCTGAAGCCGAAGAGAGAGGGTCGTCACGGGCTTCAGCTCGGTGCTCAAATTGGTCATCTTCACGAAACAGTCGTAGAAGAGGACGTTTGGGCCGCTCCACCATCCACGAGGATTCGGTGGACGTTGTATTCGTCGATGTCGGCCCGGACGACGAGCGCATCGTCGTGGGGGAAACTGAGGCCGAGGGAGTCATCCTCGGAGAACGTGATCATCAGGCTCGACTTCGGACCCGAGCTCCCTGAAGCCGAACCAGCGGCCGAGGCGTACGCCTTCCGCTTCCTTGTACTGTCGCCTCCTCCGGCTACACCTCCCGTGAGGATGAGGACCGCCCCTTTCTCTCCACGGGGACCGCGCTCCCTCACGGGCGTTTGCTCTTTCGGCGCCCGTCCACGACGTCTCTGCCGATGAGGCCTCGGGCAACATCTCGCGATTTTCAACTTCAGACTGCGACACTGGCTGGTTGTATGACCGAAGCCCTTGTGGTACTCGTAGTAAAGGTCGGCGCCATGCCCCGGAGGTGGTTTACCGAACGGCTTTGGGCCGTCGGAACTCGGGCAGCTTCTTAATCACAGGCAGTATCTCGGACGGAAGTCGTCCGAAGTGTGGTAGGTCGCGCGATCGGCGGTACTCGTCTGACCGGCTGTAGTCGTCGATCCGACGGTTTGAGTCCGACCTCCGATCTCCCACAGGCCGAGCGCCTTCTTTCTCGTCCTCTTGCTTTCTGGTGCTTTGCTCGGCCCCCCGGCCTCGGCAGGACGACTCAGTTTGCCCACTACGCCGAGGGTGGACTCCAATCTCACGTACTTCTGCATACGAGATAGAAGTCAGAGAGACTCACAGGCGGCTTTTTGGCAATGGACGCCACGAAGGGCGCGTTGGAGCACACTCGGGTGAGGATGTGACCGCCGTCCGTAAGTCGAGGTCGACGACTTTCATTACTTCAAACTGGAACTTCTTGGCGTAGTCTTGGAAGAGCTCGCCGTCCTTCTGGGTCACGATCCATAGATCTTCCGTGCAGAGTGAGTGCTGAACCGTGCTGTAGAAGTGGACCAGGAATCGCTGCGCGAATTCGGGGAAGGAATTGACGGATCTCGGCGGGAGAGCCTTGAACCATTGTAGCGCGGCGTCATCCAGAGTTGACATGAACGCCCGACACCGTAAGGCATCGGTGAGGTTGACCATCTCAGTTTGTCCCTGAAAATTGTCAAGATGATGAACGGGGTTAGTGGTGCCGTTGTACCGCCTAAATTTGGGGAGCTGCATCTTCGCGGGGATCGGCACCAAGGTGATTTCCTCGGAGAAGGGCGATGTAGTTAGCAAAGTCGCCACGGAGGGCGCCCGAGTTCCTCGCTGCAGAGCCTCGATCTTCTGGTTCATCTCCTGGAGATCGCTCTTCCATCGAGGTCCAGTAGTGGGGCGTTGAAGGGAACCGGAGTCGACTCGCAGTGTAGTGATCTGCGTCCGTCGCCCAAAGGGCCCCTTGCTCCAACGCCGAGGCCGCAACGCCTTGCGCCGCCACTGGAGGGGCGGCAGCAATGAGCCGAAGGGGCGGGAGCGGCCCCCGGCCATCCGCCAGACTCGTTGAAACTGCTGGAGGAGCCAGCTGGGTCCCAACAACGCCGGTGTCGCCACGACCATCGGGGCGGGGATCGCCGGCCGGCCGGCTGCTTCCGCGTGCGCCGTCATCAGTGTTGCTTCTGTTCCATGCGCGTCAAGATCTCGTGGAGCCCAGCCACGAGGTTCTCGACGCGGTCGAGGCGGGAGGAGGTAGTCGAGCCTTGCTCTCCAGTGTCGGATCCTCCTCCGGCAGTCCCCTCCTCGATGACGGCGAGTGGTACCTCATCGTCGGATGCGCGAGCCGCTGCCTTGCCTTTGGGAGCCATTAGAGCTTGCCTTTTTGTTACGAGATTCCCACATACGGAACCAAATGTTACTGCTAGAGTAACGGGATCGGCCTTAGCCGAAAGACTTCCTGGACGGGGGGACTGCTGCTCGCGCGAAGCCGACGTCCTCCTGCAAGACCACCGAGTCGCCTCGGTGGGGAAACACTCCGACGATCAAGTCAGTTGGGGACTGACCGAAAAGGGAGTTCAGGATGGAGCAGAGTACATACCTCTCCCACGGTAGAGGCTCGCCTCTTATATAGTATTCCTCCAATGACAACTTGGTTAGGCACGATCTGCACGTATCGCTTAGGTACCGGTCTACGATCATCGTGGATTCAGAGTTGGACCCGAGAATCTCGGTCCTTCTTCCGTGCTCTCCATGATGCTGGATTCTTAGGAGGCCTCTATTGGCTCTTTCTTGGTTGGTTACTTGCAGTTGTTTGGCGCTTATACTCCGCGATTTACGAAATACGCTAATGATCTGAACTTTCCTACAAAGCCCTCCGAATCGATAGATGATTGTCAATCGTCGTGATGGGCATTCGCTTATCAGACTCGAAGCCGAGTATTCCGAATACCTCCGAGCGAGCCTGTGCCAAGGAGCTGCCCTGTGAGAGAACTAAGCTCCCTCAGATTCTTTGGAAGATTGAAATGGGGACTCGGGGCCGAACACAGGTGCTCGGGGATCACCCTGTATCATTGGACTCGGGGCCGAGCACGGGAGTTCGGGGATCACCTCATATCATTGGCCCTCGGGGCCGAGCACGGGAGTTCGGGGATCACCTTGTATTAGTTATAGTTTGGAAGGCACACACATTTGCTGCTTTTGTTTGTTGTTTGGATCTCAAGATCAACGCCTCCGAATATAGACCCGTATATCATGTAGTCTTTTTATTTGTTAAAGATATTTATTTTGTATATTTCTCATCTTATTATATGTTTAGATATATTTTTCTTCTTTTAATTGTTTTAAGCATAAAATTTCTCCATTATAAAATAATTCATAGAATTTGTAATTTTGATATTTAATTACTAGAATTATATAGATGCATATGAACTTTCCAAGATGGAGTTTTTTTTAAGACTTCTTTATTTGACATTATTTAATAGTCATGAATTTTTCAAAACATTTTTTTCTATTAATTCCATTCAATTTAAAAATATTTTTAACTATGCATACTAATTATAATATAAATTTATATAAGTCTAACATTTTCCGTGCGTCGCACGGGCATGAAACTAGTATTATCATTATATACGGGTCAATGTCATAAAATATATAATGCCATTAGAGATTTACATTGTGCAACATAGTGCATGATATATAAGAGATTTCTCCATCTATAAAAAGAATCATGAGTTTATTGGACAAGGAATCAAGTGAGATACCTCACTTCTTAAAATGAAATAAATATAAGTAGAAATGAAAATGGTTCGATTTGTTTTGATTTATGACAATTTTCAATTCAAATCGAACCAAACCAATTTAATTTAGAGCCAAACCGAAACTCATATAAATCAAATCGGATCGAACCATTATAAAAAAATTAGTGAAAGTAAAAAATAGTGAAAATAAAAATCAATGAGAAAAATAATAAAAAATAGTTAAACGTTGCATTCTACTATCAGGAAAATAAATATAAAAATCAACTGAAAAAATTTCTGCAAAAACCAGTGAAAACATAAATCAGAAAAAGATTAAAAAAAAAACTATTGAAAACTGATTCAGTTTATTTAGTTCACATAGTTAGGTTTAATTTCTAAATCAAATCTAACTGATTCAGTTTGACTTGAAGTAAACCGAAATTTTTGGTTCGATCTTTCCGTTGAAACTGAGAAATGAACACTTCTAAATATAATATTTTATTGAACTGAGTCATCGCACACGGAACTTACAAATATTGCATAGAGAGGGTTTTGTTTTCATGGAATAGAAAGTGGCCCTAATTAATATGGTTCAACCGTTTTATGTTCTTCAGGAAAGGTTGTGCTGACCAAGTGTCTTACTTACTGCATCATGAGAAATGCAGCAAAACATTTTATTTTTGGTTATAAAATTTAACGTCCAATCTCTGTCCGAAATTAAGAGATATAACCACATACAATGACTTCTTTTTTAAAAAAATATAAAGATCATAACCCTAGCTGATGAACCCAATTAAGAATCTCGAACTCCATGTATGGCGGACAACAGAGATATTAGTCCGTCAGTAGTGGGTAACATAAACATTGTACTCCACAATGGCATCTCCCCCAACGGTGACCTCGTGGGTCCTGGCGACGGCGTACCTGCGAGCCAGGCGGAAGTAGCCCGTTCCCCCGACCACGGACATCTCTCTCGTCTCCGACGTTATGCTGTTCCTCGCCAGTATGGCCACTGTGCTGCCGTTGTAGACTCCGGTCACGAAGTAGTTCATGGTCATGAGCAGCGCCGGCTCTTCCTGGGGCTTTCTTTAAAAATAACAGATTTTCAAAATTTTATTATGTGAATAGCAGGGTTAAATTTTTAATTCGTAAAGTAGTATGATTTTGACCCGTCAATGCCGCGTCTGCACATGGGCAGGTGCGGCTGTAAAAAAAAAAGATAAAAAAGTGAAGTCGGACCTCAAATGGCCGACTTCATGCGAATGGCCGACTTCCTTTTTGTACCAACGTTTTTTAATTTTTGAAAATTAAATTAAAACATTTATTTTTATATCTAAATAATATTTAATTAAAATAAAATTTTAAATATAAATTAATTAGAAGGTGATAAATTTTATGATGATTTTAGTTTAATTTTTTTAAATAAAATTTATCGAGTGAAAATTATTTTAAAAATTAATAAATTAAATTAATCTCGACATCCGTACTCGTTAATTCTCGATGTTCATAATTTTAGAATCAACATATTTTTCTGGTAATTATGGTGATTTCATATTCAATTTTGTTATCTAAATTCGGTGACGTTTTGTCGAAGTACGTACGTTTGAAGAAAATACTAGAGTTATGTTAATGATGTTAGAGTATTTCTAAATAAAAAATAATATATTATCAACATAATTTTGGTACTATAAAAGCTTAATTATTTAATAAATAAGAGTTAATTTAATGCATAGGTTAAATTAAAAAATCTAAAGGTAAGATGAACGCGGCAATGGTATAATCCGACACCTTAACGTGGTCATGCGATAGTGTGTGCGGACCGACGAAAATGAGAATTTTCTACGGATATACAGACCGAAATATTTCGTCGAAATATTTACCAACGAAAATAGTATTGTCGGAATGGCCGTCGAAATGTCCGCAATAAGCGACATTAATGACAGACATTTTCGATGGATTTATAGCCTTCGAAATTTCTGACAGGTATACCGACAGAAATATTTCGTCGGAATATTTACCAACGAAAATAGTGTTTTCGGAATGGCCGTCGAAATGTCCGTAATAAGCGACATTATCGACAAACATTTTCGATGGATTTATAGCCTTCGAAATTTCCGACAGGTACACCGACAGAAATATTTCGTCGGAATATTTACCAACGAAAATAGTGTTTTCGGAATGGCCGTCGAAATGTCTGCAATAAGCGACATTATCAATAGACATTTTCGATGGATTTATAGCCTTCAAAATTTCCGACAGGCATACCGACGGAAATATTTCATCGGAATATTTACCAACGAAAATAGTGTTTTCGGAATGGCCGTCGAAATGTCCGCAATAAGCGACATTATCGACAGACATTTTTTTATGGATTTATAGCCTTCGAAATTTCCGACAGGCATACCGACGGAAATATTTCGTCGGAATATTTACCACGAAATAGTGTTTTCGGAATGGCCGTCAAAATGTTCGCAATAAGCGACATTATCGACATACATTTTCGATGGATTTATAGCCTTCGAAATTTCCGACGGACATACTGACGGAAATATTTCGTCAGAATATTTACCAACGAAAATAGTGTTGTCGGAATGGCCATCGAAATGTCCGCAATAAGCGACATTACCTACAGATATTTCGACCAAAAGTTATCTGTCG
>JACBKR010004989.1:0-20778 GCA_014218235.1 Colocasia esculenta
GCCCTGGTGGTGGTGTCGACACACTGTTAAAATATGGAAAATGCTGTTCTGGGAAGAAGGTCCCGTGTCGACCTGCTCTGTGAGTGTGTGACTGCTATCCCGGTTCTGAAAACAGCTGTTCTGGGAGTGGGATCTAGTGTCGACCTGCCCTGATGGTGAGGTCGACCTAAGTACACTGATTCCTGAAAAAATTGCAACTCGTGTCGACACACTCTTGACTCGTGTCGACACTGTCTCAACATTTTTACACATTTTACCTTTGAATCTGTGTTGTTGTGTCGACACCATTGATGGGTGTGTCGACACATCTTTTGCATATAAATGTTTGTACCTGAAAATTAAACACATATATCATTAGTTAAATGGTTTATCATGAACATCAATGATAAATGTGATTAGAAATATGCTTTTTGAACATTGATTTCAGGTATGATGTTTTTGACATGTTTCAATTGAGTTGCTTTAAATTACCTCTTGTCATCATCAAAATAGGAGGGAAATGATATGATATACATTCAACCCAACATCGTAGGGCCCTGTTGGAGGTTGCTAGGTCCGGGGAGGATGAATCAGTGGACGCCTGGGTAGCGGCATGCCATGGTAAATAGGAAGTGATTGCGGTGGTGCATATGGGGCGGATGTTGTATGTTGGTGAGGTGGATGGTGGATGGCGTCCACTGATTCGTTCTCTCTCGGTTTAAATAATCAAAGAGTTCTGCGATCAGGGAATCCATTAGATGTGTCTGGATGTAACGTCCCCGCTCGTAGAGCTCTTCCATCGTGCCAATTCGGATCATGGCCAGGATGTGTTTGAACCACATAGTAGAGTTTGAAATGATTATTTTAATGCTCTGACTCTGAGAGCTCACAAGCGCGTGGCCATTGACCTCCAACGGTCAGCAAACTGTACAAATCCCTCGTCGGCCTCCATCTTCTCAGATGCTAGATCCATGATAGAGAGATAGGGGCTAACGCGGTCTTTGTACCTCTGAAAGAATTTTTTATGAAGGGAGCCGAAGTCTCCTGCCTCACTTGGTTCTAGGGAGTAGAACCACTCGACCGCAGGGCATCAAGAGATTTTCTAAATAAATATGCCAACGTGAGGGGGTCACGTTGCCAACGGGAAGACTCATAAATGAATTCTTTAATGTGAAGGTAGGGGTTCCCCATGCCATTGTACAGTCGGTACGACGGCATCTCCGAAGGATGAATGTAAATTTTGGGGAGAGTTGGCATGGCGGCGACGGGTTACCCTTTGAATTGAAAGCTTATTTAATTGTTCCTCCAGATTGTTCAATTTCTGGAGTGGAGTGGGTTGCCGCTAGGCATGTGAGGGAGTACATGGGGGTGGCCTTGAATGAGTGGACCTTCCCAAGGGACGGTCTGTTCGAACCGGAGCATGGTAGTGCAAATGGCCAGGGGGCCGAGATGATGAAGGTTGTACAAGAGTATGTAGAGAAGTTGCCGGAATGTACAAAGGGGGTGCCTGGGAGTAGGAGAAGGAGAGGAAGTCGTAGTAGGAGTCACACCCTCAACTAAAGATTGGATCAGATTGAGTTGTTGAGGTGTGAGCTGATCAATGGCATGCAGGACATGCTGGACAGTGGAATCATGGTTGGGGGTAGGCTCTTGCCGGGTTTTAATTGGAGGTAAATGTGAGGGGACATCAAATTGGTCCAGCGCGTGGTGTGCGCACATGATCATAGGAAGTAGAAGGTTGTCCCTCATGGTGGTGAAATGGACGGACATGGGATTGAAAGGATGGAGAACTCACATAATCCTCATAGTCCTCATAATAAGAATCATCATGATAGTATGGGTCCATTTTTATAAGCAAGCAATCAAATAGGTTGAACAAAGATTAGACAAACAAGTTATGATGCTTAGCGCTTGTTTTAGGAGTTTGACACTTAGTTAATGGATTGAAAAATATTATGTCACTCAGATGAGATTCTAGTTGGGTAGAAAATGAATACTTCAGGGTACAACTAAAATCACCTCTTACCACGCATAGGATATCAAACCCAGGTCAACGAAAGGGTACCGCCAGCTCGGTCCGCCGTGAGGGAATCCACGGGGTTCGGAGTCTTACGGGGCTTGGCAAAGGTTCACTAATCCAATGAGACGAAATGCCCAATGGAGAGTTTGCCCTTACCAAGAGAGGTGTGTGGAGCCTAGGATATGAGGGAAGGAGGTCCCCCGACCAATGCATAATGCCCTGTATGCAGCAGTTTATAGCAAAAATGGCAAAAGGGGCGCATTTCTGTCAGCACTATGAATCGCGGCGGGTACAGGTGCCGCGAATCACAAATCGCGTCCAGTCACTTGGACGCGGAACTGAGAGCCTCAGAAGGCTATTAGTGCCGCTCCTGGTCCTTGTGGACTACTGGCAGAAATGCGTCGGCCTCTGCCGCCGCGATAAGAAAACTGGAACGCGTCCGGATAAACCCGACCGCGACACGAAAGAGATGTGTCCAGTCTTCTGGCCGCGTTCTCAGAACTGAATAGCGTCCACTGTGTTGGACGCGATTCTAAAGGCACCCACCGTGGTCAAAGAAAAAGGCAGGAAACAAAGGAAACAAAGCAGGAAATATGCACAATAAAGAGGGAAAGGCAAAAATTAAACACACAACATGCTTTGTATATTATGAAAAAAAAAAAGGTAAAAGAAGGAGGGGCACGCGAGGGTGCCAAAGAAAGTGCCACATGGGGCACGAAGGAGGAGGGTAATCAAATGGAAAACGCAATAAGAACTTGTCCCACCGTGATCGCCAATTTGTAGATACCGTTTTCGGATCACAAGAGGGGGGGATGAATAGTGTTTATGTGTGTTAGTGTGTGTGATATGAGTGGATGGTGGAAAAGACAATAAAATAAAAAGATCATGATCGCCAGGCACGCGAGGGTGCCGAATGGAGAATGCACGCACGAGGGATGTGGGATGGAAGAGTGATCGTGGGCGTACTTTTTTAGCGGGGAGATTGCGCGGGGGATGATGTGGGTCCTCTCTTCATCTACGAACACGGCCGGCCGCGGTAGAGGGCATTTCCTCGTTGATTACCCCTGACAAAAAAGGACAAAGAAAGTAAGAAGGGGATTTGCCACGTGTAGTATCAAATCCTAAAAATAACGAAGAAAATGAAATAAAAGACATGGAAGTGTACTTACCAGTTGGGGCTTTTAACCCCTAAAGAATGTGGGTGTATGTAAAATGCATTCATGTGTGTGTGTTAAAAAGAAGAGTAAAAGGGGGCACGTGATGCCCGGAGGAGAAGAAAATATAAAGAGCCACGTGGGGCCCGGAGAAAGTGGAAATGCAAATAGAAAAGGAGGGGGGGGCTCCCCAAAACGAATGGCACGTCGGCGCCGTTGTCCGTTGAAGGGAGGATGTGGAGGAAGATGCTCCCCGCCTCACGCGTGGAATGGAAGGAGACGACGGCATTGGGCTATGAGGAAGAAGGGCAGATTGACGTGGACGGCTCGGAGTCGAGGCACCGATCCGGCAGGGCTTCGCCACTTCTAGAGTCCCCCCTGAAACAATACTCTCGGGGGTCTATTTATAGGCAACAAATTCTTGAATCATGTCCAAATAGGAAGCCGCAATTAAGAATTGAATCGCGTCCGGGCGGCAGGCCGCGATTTAGAAGTCAAATTGATGGGACATGCGCACGGGGAATCGTTGCACTGTCATGTCTCTGAATCGCATCGGTCCAAGCCGCCGTGACTTAAATCTCGTCCGCCTGGTCCGCCGCGATTCAGAATTGCATGGTTCGAGGAATCGGCTCATAAATGCTCAGATTTGACCTTCTGAATCGCGTCCACGACACGAACGTGATTACAGGATTTTCTCATGATTGCACGACGTAGGCCCTTAGGTGCGACGACTTCGCAGGCGTAGCCTTTTTTACTTTGAATCACGTCCGGACGGTAGGAAGCAATTATATTAAAACATGTGCTCATAAACGCGTCTCTGAAGCCGTTGCAGCAAGGATCCTGAATTGCGTCCCACTCCCTGGACGCTTTCAATGTGCTTCCCAGAAAAGCGGCCACTGTAACGGACACTAATCAAAGAATTGTTTAGCAACGGAATTTTAATCCATCGCTGAGTGGCGACAGATTAGCTGCGCCCCTGTTTCCGTCGCAAGCTTAATTTTGATGGTGGTTTGGCGACGAAAAAAGGTTTGCCGCAACATCTGTCGCTATATAGCGACAGATTAGCGACGGAATTTGATAGTCGCTATTCCATCGCTGAGTCCCTTCCCACGTGACCAAACCCTCTTGGCGAAGCACCGAAAAGAAGCGGGCGAGATCCAGAAATATTGGAAAAACACTCTTACAAGGCAAAAAGAAGGCCATTTGTGGCATTATGGCGCAATATGAAATTTACCCGCGGTGGAGCCAAATTCGCGTGTCTACAGCAGGGTCGCCTCCCTTTCTTCCTAAGATTCCTGTACAGAGAATTTCAATGGGCCATCTCCTCGGAAGTTCTTGCCCCTTTGCTCTCAGAATGTGAAAGGCTTTCTCCCACTGACTGGGAAAAGCATTACCATCAATCTGCTCTTCAGTTAGAAACCCTGAACAATTCTTTGTTCAAGGCAAATCAGCCCACTCCCTCAGCTGAAGCTTTTTTGGATCTAAATTCTATCAATATGGTTCATGAACCCTATCTTCAGTGGGTAGACCGCTACAAAATCTTTATCTCTTTGAAAAAGGAACTGAAGGTCAATCAAATTCTCTATCCAGTTTCTATTTTTCAATTCTTCAACGTGCCAGTTTTGGAAAGAGCAGCTACTTCAGATTCACTCTTGATCGAGATCATTATGCGCGCTTCTTAGAAGATCAGCGAAACTTATATCAAGCGCATGACTCCTGATATGGGATCCTCCTATTCCATTGAAACTGGAATTTTTCAGCAACTTTTTGAAGACCAGGAGCTTAAGGCTTGGGAAATCATTTCCCATTATGCCTCTCTTTTGTTTTCTGCTCTCTATCTCCCTGTACCTCCTCAGGATTAATGAAATTATATCTCTATTTTCTCACTATCTTTTCTCTCCATCCTTGTCTCAGTATTTTTATCTTTTTGCTTAATGACAAAAAAGGGGAGAAATATAGTACTTCTAAAATACATCTCTTATGATATTTTTTTTGTCATGTTACTTCCAAAAGTTTACTTAGTTTTATTTCAGAACATCCTTGATTATTGCTATGTTTTGTCATCACAAAAAGGGGAGATTGATGATCAGATCATCCGCATATAATTTCATGAATTATATATCTTTTTGGTGATTAACAAAATCCTAACAATTAGTATCTAACAAGTTTT
The DNA here is from genome assembly GCA_014218235.1 of Colocasia esculenta. NCBI lineage: Eukaryota > Viridiplantae > Streptophyta > Magnoliopsida > Alismatales > Araceae > Colocasia > Colocasia esculenta. The sequence continues at coordinate 5,324 of JACBKR010004989.1, forward strand.
CATGAAACTTAGTCACAAGAAATAAACCAGGCAAAATCAATCAAAGACTTGTAAGTAAATCCTTACACTATGTTTTTTATTTTAAGAGCATGAAATTTCTTTAAGTACACATCAACAAGCTTTGAAGCATAACGAATTCATAAGTATCATATCGTTTTTGGGTTTACATCAATTTCGATCTCAGAACGATTCGTTTAGTGATCTTATCGATTTCGATCTTAGAACGATTCACTAAGTGGTCGCATCGATTTCGATCTCAGAATGATTCTCTAAGTGGTCGCATCGTTTTTGATCTCAGAATGATTCGCTAAGTGGTCGCATCGATTTCGAACTCAGAACGATTCGCTAAGTGGTCGCATCGATTTCGATCTCAGAACGATTCGCTAAGTTAGTATAACGATTTCAATCTCACAACGATTTCGTAAGTGAGCATAACGATTTGCTCTCATAAAGATTCGATAAGTGAGTATAATGATTTCAATCTCACATCGACATCGAAAGTGAGCATAACGATTTGCTCTCATAATGATTCGATAAGTTTCATATCGATTTGGTATTTACATCGATTTGACAAGTTACAACAACGACTTGGTCATTGTAACGATTCGATAAGTCACAACATCGACTCGATAAGTGAAACAACGATTTGCTCACATCGATTTGATTATAGCGATTTGCTCATAACAATTTGCTTATAGTGTTATAACGATTTGCTCATAACGATTTGCTTATAGTGTCATAACGATTTGATATCTAGAATGATTTGGTTATGAATGCATAACGATTTGTGCGTACAACGATTTGTTTATGAATGAGCAACGATTCACATGAACAATGACTCATTCACACAACGATTATATAAGTCATGTTCATATCGATTTCATGAGCTATAACAACTTGATATTCAAATATCTTGACAAGTCAAAGTCATCCTGCGTATTTCTCTGTTATCCATGCATTAAATATAACCGTACATTTCTCTGCACGATGCATGTCTAGATATCTTCTGTTCTTATGCTCTGCATGTAATATCTTTTTGGAAAGATAGAATGGAATTTCTATTTTGATGTATTCTCAATCTAACGTTGACTGACAACAAGAGACAGCTTAGCTGTCTACGTTTTAGCATTTAATGTGTGCAGGTCTCTGACAGCACGACTCTATTCAACGTGGATAAAGTAGAAGTTGGAGGATATCAAGAAGGATTTTTTCTCATGTGCATGGAACGCAAAGAACTGTTGACTGCAAAGAAAAGCCATGCAGTCTAACATTCTCTAAACATAGAGAGAACGGATATTTCAATGGCTACATTTTTCAAAAAAGATATAAATAAAAGACTGGTGCCTACGTGAAGACACATCTTGAGAATTCAAATTTGCAAGCACCATAGAAGAGCTCAAGTCTCACTCCATCGTTTATTGTAGCTCTTAGCTCTCTATGTCTAGTGTAGAACCTTGAGAGATCTTTTGTGAACTGAGAGTGTTCTTCTTTGTAGATATTTCCTCTCAGTCTTCGCTTTGATCAATCATTATGCTATTAGCTTGTTCCAAGGGCGTATCATCCCTTGAACACATCTTTGTGTTATTCCTTCGTGTTGAAGGAAGACCTGGGGGTTCCAGGGTGTTTTTCCCTTCGTGTTGAAGGAAGACCTGGAGGGTTCCAGGGTGTTGTATTCTCTTCGGGTTGTGAAGGGAAGAGCAGCTGCGGCTGGTGTGTAAGTGTCCTTGAGGGGGGTTGTACCCTTGGGTAGTGAATCCTGTGTGTTGCTCAAGGATTGGACGTAGGACTCATGTGAGAGGAGGTCCGAACCAGGATAAAATCTTGGTAGTAGTGTGATTGCTTACTTGTGTTGTTGTTTACTTTTCACTAATGCTAACAATCATCGAAGTGCTTGTTGTGTGAACATTTTTGTGGATAGGTTTAGGTATTCAAATTTAAAGAATCCCATTCACCCCCCCTCTGGGCTTGCTAGCTGGGGCAACAGCTCTGTGGTCATTGATTTTGAAGAAGGATCTGACATCATGAGGATTTTGCTAAAGCCATTGGTCTGCGTTAGATGCTCTATTGTATTCAGAATATGTTGAAGTTCTTTTTCATCCATTTGTTCCAAATCCACCAGTAGAAATAGTCACTCCTTGAGGTCCAGTGCTGGTAGTCCAAGTGCTAGGTGATACTTCCAATTTTTTAGATACTCTTTGAGAATTTTGGCACCTAGATGGTGAATAAAGTGGTAGGACAGTGGGGGGTACTTAGGTTCAATGGTTTTAGGCTTTTTACGTTTGGATTTGGGCGGCCTTGAAGAGGAGGCTTGAGGACCCAATGGAGCATCAAACAGAATGTCTTCAGGTTTGATCTCGGGTTGGGGCAGAGGGTTGGAGGTTGGTTGTGATGGGGGATGAGGAGAGGGAACTGGCGATGGAGCTGGTTGGCTTTAAGGTGTAGAGACTGGTGGTGGTGACCACTCAGTAGTTTGAGGTAGTGAGGGGTCAGTGGCTTTGAGTGGGGATTTCTCAAGAGCTAGGGGTGGTAAGGGCTCAATAGGTAGTGGTTGTGATTACTCAGAAGATGGAGGTGGGGAAGGCTCAGGGGGTGATGGTTGGGAACTTAGGAGCTAGAGGTGGGCAAGGCTGATGAGGTTCTGGATCTGCAAGGGGAGTGGTGTCTGGATGGGTTGAAGAAGGTTCACCATCTTCTCTAGTGGGACGGGGCCTTTTGGAAGTGGATTTTTTTTGGAGAATTGGCTTGGGCACAAGAGTGGATGAAGTAGTAGAGGAGGAAACAGCCTCTCTGACTAGATTGGTGAGATTCTCATAGCAGTGTGTAAGCTACCAATTCAGAGTAGAATTATGATCTCATGTGTTACCCAGATAGCAAGCCCAGGGGGGGGGGTGAATGGATTGCTGAAATTTTCTTATAGAATATTCCTGTAAATAAAAATGCCTAACAGAAGGCACTAAGTTCGATAGGTAGAGTTAGTGTTAAATAAAGACAAAGAGAACAATCACATAGACAACAGGAAATTTTATCCTGGTTCGGATCTCCTATCACAAGGAGTCCTACGTCCAGTCCCCAAGCAACACCTTATGATTTCACTAAGCAAGGGTACAGTCCCCCTTAAGGACATGCACATCCAACAACAACTAGCCTTCTCTTCTTTACCTAAAGAGGAACTAAAGCACCTGATGCAACAGGTCTTCCTTCTTGCCGAAGGGAACAACCACCCACTCAAAAGCAGGTCTTCTCTTCACACCCGAAGAGGAACACTCAAAGAAAATGAGTAAGAAGTGGATGGCCCCTAGACCAAGCTTATACAAACTGCTCGATCTGAGGCAATGTCTGAGAGACAAAGAATATCGACAAGGAACTCTCTCTCAGATCTACTCAGGCTCTCAAAAGCTAAGCAATTTACTGTGGAGAGCTAAGAGCTACAGAAGGTTTGAATGGACGAGTGAGCTCTCTACTTGCAGGTGGCTAAGATCTTCAAGCTTTTCATAGGTGTTTAAGAGTTGAAAAGTTCTCATTCATGGAGTCACCAGTCTTCTATTTATCTTCTTTGAAATATTTTGACCGTTGAAGTATCCGTTGTCTCACATCTTCATGCATGTTGGAGTTCTGGTCTGAAGTGGAGCAAGAGAACCTGCAGCCATGAATGCTAGGGTAGACATTTACACACAAAGGAAGATTGTCTGAATCTCTTCTAGTCTCTATAAGGTTCACAGTTTCATTTAGGCAACGTGCGCTTCTACCAGAAACCCTACACACAATAAATGCTGACACATAGACAACTTATCTTTGTCTAAACTGTTAGTCAACATTAGTAGTCGTGCTATATGAAGATGCACCAAAAAGGAAATGTCATTCTGTCATTTTATAAAGCGTGACTTTATGTGACATAAGTGAGATAAGAAAAGATATATCGTGCAGAGATATTATTCCATCATAATAAATATTGAAGACCACAGAATACAACATGATACGCGGGAAGACTTGAAATCCACAGAGATTTGAAAATATATTTGAATATCATATGGAATGTATCTTAAAAGAAATTTAAATAAGAATATTCAACAACTGTCTAAAACATAATTGTTACTAAAAGAGAGTTGATGTTTAGAGATAGTCTGTGTCCAGAGAGAGTTGATGTGATATGAAATCGATGATATAATCATAATCCATGTATGAATGTAATCCATGTTGAAACAAAGTCGATGTGAAATAATCCATGTTGTGAAATCGATATTCTGTACAAAGTCGTTGTTTTACTGAAGTCGTCGTTGTCTTGAAATCGATGTGCAGATGAAATCGTTGTTTGAAATTAAGTCGTTGTTCAAGTAAAGTCGTGTTTCACATGAAGTCGTTGTTACTTATGAAATCAATGTTCTACCAAAATCGATGTTTAAGTGAAATCGTTGTAGAAACAAAGTCGTCGTTTCATATGAAGTCGATGTTCTACCGAAATCGATTTTTAAGTGAAATCGTTGTGGAAACGAAGTTGTTGTTTCATATGAAGTCGATGTAGAAACGAAATCAATGTTCTTCGGCGGAAATCGTTGTTTAAATATGAAGTCGATGTAGAACGAAATTGATGTTCTAATTATGAAGTCGTTACTTAAGTGAAATCGATGTTTTGTATGAAATCGTTGTAAAATCGAAATCGATGTTCTAATTATGAAGTCATTACTTAAGTGAAATCGATGTTTATATGAAATCATTGTAGAACCAAAATCAATGTTCTAATTATGAAGTCGTTACTTAAGTGAAATCGATGTAACAGTGAAGTAGTAATTGTTGTGAGCGTTTACATGGAAGTTTATGTATACATAGACAAAAACATATGTAATGAACTTCAAATAGCAGTGAGTGTAGACAACTTACTGATTTTATTTTGATTTGATGTCATAGATGAACTTCAGAAAATGATGTTAGATAATAATTTTTAGGGTTTGTTACTCTCCAAAAATACATATAATTAATAATAAGTTTTATGGAGATGGACTAATCATCATCATGGACTCCAGCTGATTGCCAATTCCTGTGACTTCAACTTTGATTTCTAAAATGTCCTATTTCCAAGTTCCAGAGTGGATGGCTCCTCAGTTCTATGCTATTCATGGGTGTCAGTCTAAGTTTTGTCTAACTGATCAGACTTTGGTCCTTTTTCAGTGTGCTGAGGTGCTCCCTCTCTATGATGTAGAGGGTTTGTCAATGGGTGTTGGTGATGGCTTTTAGGCTCGTCTAGATTAGGGGTTTCTGAAGGTATCTGCTCAGGAGGGCTTGTGGGCTCCTCCCAAGGGGTTGAATCCGAGGCCAAGTCAGAAAAAGTTTTTGAAATGAGATGGGATATTTTTTGAAATGTGGTGGAGGGGATGCCTTCCTCAGTAGAAACATTTGAGTCACCAGGTGGAGCTACACTAGGGATTGCAGCTAATGGGACATCAGTAGAGGTTGTGGCTCGAGATGTTTCTACAATTGGGGCTTCAACTGAGCCTTCAACTGAGGCTTCGACTGAGCCTTGAATTGGGGCTTCAACTAGGGCTTCGGCTGGGGCTTGAATTGGGGCTTCAACTGGGAGGTCCTAAAATTTTTTATGTGAGCATGGAGGAATCCTCTCCTTGGTTCAGTGCCCATCTATTAGTTTAAACTGACTTCTTCTACTGATATTCCATTCCTAGGGCTGAATACGAGGAACATATACTTCAATATCTAAATCTATTTCAAAATGCCTGAAAATGGTGCTAAGCATCGGACCATAAGGGAGTGTTATATCTAGTTGGGCCGCTGCTTGCATCTTCTGAATAATGAAGAAGGCAAAATTTGTTTATTGCCCTTGAACTGCCTAAAACAATAGACTTCCATCCCGCTGAGTGATTACAACATGATTGCCTTGGCGGGCGAGTAAGATGTGGCTAATCATGAGTGATTAGACGTTTAGCTGTTGTAAGCTGATTAATTATCGATTGTTCCTTTTTTCATCTAGCACAGAGGACCAACAATACTAATTTCTACTGTTCTTCAGAGACAACTTCAGAAATTGTATGACGAGTGGGGAAATACAAAAGAGGGTTCTCAACAAGGATGGAGTAATAATGACTCTAGTCCTTTTCCCTTTCCAATTATAGTATTTGGTTGGGCAGGATCTACCTTCAGGGTTGTATAGAAGGCTTTCACGGCATCTGGGTAGAGAGGTTGCTGATTTGAGCAAAGAACCAGCCATTTCATATGACGAGTGATGTTCAACTTCTTCTAGATGGTGCTGCCTCAGTTCATCAAACTTGACATACTTGCAACCATTGTAGGTGATAGGAGTTTCTTCAAAGAGTTTGTACTGCTGGCATGTGAAAAAACTAATGTTGGAGGCTTCCGAACCGGCCATCACTGAGTTCTAACGATTTGAGAGAAGTATGAGAGAGAGAGAGAAAGAGAGAGAGAGAGAGACCAAATGAAAGAAAAAAAAATTGAGGTAAGTCTTACCAGAGAGATGGGAATGTCCTTTTGAAAGGGTGAAGCACAGAGCAGAAGACGAGCGCGGGAAGAGGAACAGTCTTGTTGTAATTGTGAAGTGGTAGGGTCTTTGACTTTTCAGGTTTATATAAAGGAGAGAAGTAAAGGAGATTTTTTGATGTTTTGAAAAGTGAACTTTGACTGTCAACAGAAAGGTATATTGAATATCTTGGTTGGAATGGCGAAGCTGTTAGTTTCGACTGGGACAAGGAGGGCTATCATGTGACGAATCTAATAATGAGCAAAGTGTTATGATTTAAATGAGAATTGACTTTAGATTGTTCAAGAGAGAGCTTCAACTGTTGTGACAGGGGTAGTGTAGAGTTAAATGTTTTAATTATGTATTATACATACCAATTTTTCTATGAATGGTTGAAAAACTATCTTCAATTAATGGCTTAGTAAAAATATTTGCTAATTGATGTAAAGTGTCAATAAAATTAATACAATATTTCTAGAACTTACAAGATCTCTGATGAAGTGATGTTTGACCTCAATGTGTTTGGTGCGTGAATGCTAAATAGGATTTTTTGTTAAGTTGATGGCGACGAGCCTTGTAGACCAAGGGAATCGATTGGTATTAACGCGATGGGCCTTGTTGACGCGTTACTGGATCGATTGGCTTTAACATGGTGACGTGTTATGGACAATCGATTGGTGACCATGGCTACCGATTGGTGACAACCATGTCGCGATGGCTCTGAGCGTCGCGTTCATATCAATTGATGCCCCTTTGAATCAATTATTGCCTACTTTGATCGATTGATGATCATTAACACGACTGATTAGGCAATTGCGACAGCCCATGCATATCCATACACGTGTCTTCATGGTCGCGACCACCTTGGCTGTCGCGACAAGCCTTGTCGCACCCCCACGATCCGTCGCGACAAGCTTCTACATGGCTGGCTCCGCAACCACCTCCTTTCTATCCTTTTTGGGCTCTATCTCCATCTCCAATAGCCTTGGAACGACCCAGCCACAGTTTGAGGTTCTATCCTACCCTAGAACTCTCCTAGGACTCTTTCCATGTGGAGTTACTTGAGTTCTTACCATTTTCATGGGAAATTATCATTTAAGGACGAGATATTCTCTCTCCTCTCTATATAAGCAACCCATCTCCTTCTGAACAAGGTAAGGACCCTATGCTACCATGAAGTGCTGCCCATTTTGCTCCAGAACTCTCTCTTAGCTCGTATCCACATCATTTCCTCTCATTCCCTTCACCAAGTCACATCATATTTTTCTTCCTTTGGAGTGTGGTGGCCATGAGGTGACCTCAAACATCAACTAAGGCTGCTGCACGACCTCAGGAGCTCATCCTCAGCCAGAGAGTCACCCCTTTTGGGGGCCCTTCTTCCTTCTTTTCCTCTAATTTTCCTTCACGCATTTTGCTTATTTCTCTTAGATAGTTGCAGTTCCACACACCCACGTTTTCCACAACTCCAGGGGTTTTCAAAACACCCCCAGGTTCGTTCCCTCCATGCTTCCCCTCTTCTCTTTTATTTTGATTAGATAAGTCACTTGAAAGTTATCTAATAGGGTTTATCTTCTTTGTTTCGTTGTTTTGGCAGGTTCCCTAAGAATAGCAGAGGAGGTGCTCTCCTCCTCTTTCCAACCGGAGGAAGGGAAGGAGGTCCACCTACACTCTCGTGTCTCTGTTGAGAAGGCGACGGCCTGCCAGGTCACGACAGCATGCTTCTTATTGTGTGGGCTACCTGGTCGCAACATCAATAAGTAGCCTTCTCATCTCCTTTTCCTAGTTTGTTAGCCTTTCTTCATTGTTTATACCTTAGGCAACATGCTAGGTGGCGATCACACCATTTCCATCATCACATAATGATATTTTGTTGTGTGTTTTGAGGAGCGTATTTCCTCATGATTACAGTGTTGTCACACATCAAGGGGATGTTTTTTAGTTTATGGCCGCAATCCTCCAGTTGATGTTGTATCCATAGGAGTTGTGCACAACAACTTCTTGGTGCCACATACTCAACTTCAGCTATGGAGAAAGCTACTGAATTTTATTTTCGATAAGACCATGAGATTAACATCCTATAAGAAATTGACATATTCCACTGGTGCTTTTTCTATCCAGCTTGTATCCAGCATAGTTAGCATTACTATAACCAACTAAATTAAAAGCATAATATTTAGGAAACCAGAGTCCTAGGTTACATGTACCATATAAATATCAGAAAATACATTTTACTGTATTTAAATGAGATTCTTTAGAATTTGCATGATAGCTAGCACATAGGCATACACTGAATATAATATCTGGTCTACTGGCAGTAAGATAGAGCAGTGATCCAATCATGCCTATAAGGGATTTCTGATCAATAGGTTTGCCAAGAGGATCATTGTCTATCTTAGTGGATAAGCTCATGGGTGTGCTTAAGGCCTTACATTTATCAAAGCCAATTTTTTTGAGTAATTCTTTTGTATATTTGGCTTGACAAATATGAGTTCCATCCTCAGTTTGACTTATTTGAAGGCCAAGAAAGTAGGTGAGTTCACCCATCATACTCATTTTGAATTCACTTTGCATTAATGTTTCAAAATATTTGCAAAGGACTTCATCGGTAGCACTAAATATTATGTCGTCAGCATATATTTGAATGATAATTATATTATCTTTGATAGTTTTAGTGAATAGTGTATTATCTATTTTGCCTCTTATAAAATCATGTGATAGAAAGAAGGCGCTTAGTCTCTCATACCAAGCTCGTGGAACTTGTTTTAAACCATAAAGTGCCTTACTTAATTTAAAAACATGATTAAGGTATTCTATATTCTCAAAACTAGGAGGTTGATTTACATAAACTTCTTCCTTGATAACAGCATTTAAAAATGCGCTTTTGACCTCCATTTGAAAACGTTTCATGTCACGGGATGCAACAAAGATAAGTAGTATTATAATAGTCTCAAGTCTAGCCATAGGTGCATAAGTTTTACCATAATCAATTCCTTCTTCTTATGAGTAACCTTGAGCCACAAGTCGGACTTTGTTCTTTACAATATTTCCAGACTCATCCAGTTTGTTTCTGAATACCCATTTGGTGCCAATAACTGGATGATCCTGAGACTTAGGAACGAAAGTCTAGACTTGGTTGCAGTTGTACTGGTTTAGTTCTTCCTGCATGGCCATAATTTAAGATGCATCACTGAGGGCTTCATTGGCTGATTTTGGTTCTATTTGAGAAACAAGTGCACTATATTCATAGGATTTCAACATACTCTTGTCCTTACCTTGTCGTCTGGCTGTCCTAGAATATTATCTTGAGGATGATCTTTGAGAAATTTCTATTCTTTGGGTAGATCATTAGGAGTTGTCCTTGTCTGTCATAGACCTTCTAGTTGTTTTATTTCTTCATTGTCTAGGGATGTGCCTTTAAGTTCCTTGCTTAGATTTTCTACATCATCTTGGATTTTCTACATCACTATCATGCACTTTTTCTCCCTTAGTAGAGAGGTTAGTTTCATCTAAAATTATATGAATAGTTTGTTCTATGGTTAGAGTTTGTCTATTTAAGACTATAAATCCTCTTGGTTTAGATACATAACCTAAAAATATACCTTCACTTTTGCGTTCATCATGTATATCAAGATTATCTTTTTCATTGTTCAAGATATAGCATTTACAGCCAAAAGGTTTCAAACGAGATAAACTTGTTGGCCCTCCTGATATGGTAGTAAGACTAACCTAGAGGGGGGGTGAATAGGAAATCTAAAAACTAAAATATAAATCACCACTTGAAAATGTTTAGTTAGTATAAATAAACATGTGCAATGGAAGTTAAGAGCGCGGAAGCAAGCACATAAGAGACACAAAGATTTATCCTAGTTTGGTCCTTCTAAATGAATGTTCTATGTCCAGTCCCTCAGTAAAATCTTGAGATTTCACTAACCAAGGGTACAATCTCCCTTAAGGACATACAACACCCAGCCCCTGTTGGTCTTCTTTTTTTTCCCGGGCAAGAAGGCAGCCCACTTCTTTTATAGGCTCAAAAGCAAACCTGCTGGAACAAACCCCAGTGTGGTTACACCACCAGACACAAGCTGGTCTTCTTCTCTTTTTGGGTAAGAAGGCAACCCACTGTTTCACCTTAGCTAGGTGCTTCTTTCACGAGCTCAGAAGCAACTCACTGGCACACACCCTAGCAGGTCTTCCCTTCAAACAACGGGAACATCAGTACAGACCCCAGATGGTCACCACCATGCGCAAGCTGGTCTTCCCTTCTAATCAAGGGGAATGCTTGCACAACAAGCCTTCTCTTCCAACTGAAGAGGAACACTTCTGAACACAGAAGCATGGACCTGAAGCCCCTAGATCAAGCTCAAGATACACAACAAAAAATGATTCATTTGAGACTATGTCGAAGAATAAAAGAGTATACAAGAAAAACTCTCTTAGGTAAACCCCCAGCTCTCTCTCTCGCAAATACACAAAGACACATGGAGAGAGAATGAGGAAGAAGGAAGACAGCTTGAATGGGCTCAAGCTTTCTTTCTTTCTATTGAAGTGCGTATAGAGTTGGATGCTCACTGGATGGAGACTCCTTGAATGATCTTCTGGTTCACTATCTCTTATTTTCTTCAGTCATTGTTTCATCTTTATATAGAGTAGATGAAAAGGATCTGTTGAAGAATAGTCGTTGCTCTTGTTCTTCTTCTTCTTCTTCTTCTTCTTTTTCTGCTCTTTTTCTCTTGAGTCTAACGGCTTCTTTCTTATTCCTACTGGCTCTTTTGAACAAAAGTTTCTTCTAGCTTGTGCGTATTTCCAGGGGCACAGATAGCAAGACCTAATTTGTTGACTATGATAAAAAATAGGCCTACAAACATTAAATGTAAGGTAGATGATCAGACTCGTGAAGACTTTTGTCAAGTGACTCATACCTCTTTTTGCCTTCTGTCTATATTTTTTGCAGATGGCTAGAAATAGACTGTAGTGCTTTTCTTTCATTGCAGGATGGAAGAGATTCTAGGCAAAAAGATCTTTAGTCATAAAATAATATGTTAAGCATATGAAGTGCATTTGAATTTCCATTGGGCGCCAAAGATATTTTAAAGGTTTGAAATGTAGAGGCAATCGATGTTTCATAAAGGTAGTCGATGTTTAAGTGCAATCGATGTTAAGATACAATCATTGTGAAAGTATAATCAATGTTTAAGTTAAAAGACAATCGATATTTGAATGCAATCGATGTTTTGAGAATCGATGTAAAAGACAATTGATGTGAAGAATAGTCAATGTTATAATGTAATCGATGTGAAAGACAATCAATGTTCCAATGTAATCGATGTTCTAAGTAATCAATGTGAAAGATAATCGATGTTCTAAGGTAATCGATGTGAAAGATAATCGATGTTCCAATGTAATCGATGTTTAATTCTAATTGATGTATTCGATGTTCTAAGGTAATCGATGTGAAAGACAATCGATGTTTAAGTATAATCGATGTTTCCATGTAATAGATGTTTCAATGTAATCGATGTTTAAGTGTAATCGATGTGAACTTTGACTGTCAACATCAATTCATGAAGAAACATCTAATAAAACTGTTATTTCTTATGCGTAAATAATCTTTAAAAATGGTAATAAATATATTCATGTTATTTAAAATTAATCATCAGTTTTGTTATCATCAAAATAAAAGGATAAATATAAGAGTGGTTCAACAAAGTTGGGCTTTTTACCTTTGAGTAGTTCGTATGGAGTTTTCTTGAGTATCTGTCTTACCATGGCACGATTGATGATATAGCATGCGGTGTTGATAGCTTCGGCCTAGAGATATTTCGACAAATAGTAATCTGATAGCATAGTCCTTGCCACGTCAAGTAATGCTCTATTTGTTTTTCTTTCTATCACTCCATTTTGCTGAGGTGTTCTGGGAGCTGAGAAAAATTGTGTTATATTCCATTTTCTTCACAATGATCAGTAAATTCTTTGTTTTGAAATTCTCCATCATTTTTTTCCTTTTCCATAATTCTGTTGAGCTTTAGAAATGCAGAGAATGTATCACTTTTGGACTGTAGGAAGGAGACCCACGTAAACCTTGAATAGTCATCTACTACTACGTATCCGTACAACTTTCCTCCAAGGCTAGTTGTTCACATGGGTCCAAAAAGATCTATGTGTATTAGTTCCAAAGGCTTGGAGGTTGTCACTACATTCTTTTACTGAAACAATGTCTTGACTTGTTTTCCCTTTATGCATGCAGAACAGATCTTTGTGTTGGTGGTCTTTACATTGGAAGGCCTTGACCAGATCGTACTTTTGAAGTTTCTTATCATTGAAATACTAGCATGTCCCAATCTTCGATGCTAAAGATCAATGTCTTCTGAACTTTAGCTAGGTAGATATCTTCTCTTTTTAAATCTTCTAAGTGTAATATATACAGATTTTATGTTTGATTGCTTCAAAATTTTTCTGACTTCCTCTGGCAATGATACATTTGTCTTCTAAAAATTGTATTTGATGACCTTTGTCACACAGTTAGCTTATGCTTAAGAGATTGTGCTTTATGCCTTCAATGCATAATACACCTTCAATAATTTTTTTTGATTTAGTTGAAATATTTTCTTGACCAACTAGTTTTCCTTTCTGATTATTTCCAAAGATTACTTTCCCTTATCAAATGTGATTGATGAAAATAATTTTATATCTCCTGTCATGTGCCTTAAGCATCCACTATTTAAAATCTATTTAGATGCTCTAAGGCTTCCCTGAAATGTAAAATTATTGAAAATTTATAGGTACCTAAGTTCTTTTGGGTCCTGAAGAGTTAGTTGAGCATTGTTTATGTATCTATAACATGTGCTTAGTGGTGCAAGTGACACGGGTGTGACCTAGCTTATTGTAGTGTGAACAACAATTGATATCTTGTGTTTTACAGTTATACTTGTCTTTCTTTTATTTGTTAGGTAGGTTTATTTTCTCAGTCACTGCTCTTTTTATTTCTTTTATAAATTTTGGTGATGGATATTCCTTAATATTTTAAACTCGTTTTTCATCTTTCTTTAGTATGTATATAAGACCATATTTTTCTTTTCCTTTTCTACATCCTTTTAGGCATAGCATCATATATGGGTTTCCATTTGTTAGTTTACTTAGGGATGTTTTAGATATTCGTTTTCATTTCAAGGGTTGTTATTGTATTGCTTGGCACTTTTATATTCTTACTTTGATCTATTCTCTTTGCATGTCCATGATGTGTTCCATGCAATTCTTCATTTAGTTTAACTGTCTCCATTAGTTCTACTTCTCTATGTTTCAATTATTTTTACGTTAATATTAGTTCTTCAATTATCTTCCAATTTTTTTAATATTTTTATCTTTCGATAATATTTCTTCCATTAATTTTTTATTCTCTTCTTTCGATTGTTCCAGTCTCTTGTTTGTTTTTTCAACTCTTTGAGGTTATTTTATATTTATCATACAATTCATTAAAAGCACTTTCAAGATCATCATCATCAGTTTCTGAACAAGAACTATAGGAGGTTTCATATATTATCTTTACTTCAAGATGTGCCATAAAGGCACAATTTACCTTTTCTGCTTCAGACTCAGAGCCTGATGAGGTAGAGCTTGAGTCTTCATTTTCCCATGTTGCAGCTATTTATTTTCTTGAAGCTTTCTTGTACTTTTGTTAACTATGCTTTTTGTCTTTTTTTTTTAAGACTCTTCTGAGTCTTTCTTCTTTAATCTTGGACAATCCATTTTGAAGTGTTCGGGTTGTTTGCATTCGTAGCAGATTAGTTCTTTTATTTTGCTTATATTCCTTTTGTACTCTTACTTGGATTGATATTTTTTCTTCTTAGCGAGAATTCTCTGCAACCTTCTTGACAGCAATGCTTCTTCTTCATTAGTGTCTTTAGAGGTCGATGAACCTGTGTCATCACAGCTAGACAAGGGTGGTGCTGCTTTCAAAGCTTTGTTATTCTTTTCTTAGATAAACTTTCATTTAACCTTTCCATATTTATTTCATGAGCCATTAAAGATCCTATCAGTTTTTCCATTGGCATTGTTGATAAGTAATTAGCTTCTTCAATAGCAGTTACTTTGGAGTCTATTTAACGGTGAGTGATCGTAGTATTTTCCTGACTATTTCACTTTGACTATGTTGCTTACCTATGCATTCAATCCATTTATTATATCAGTAAATCTAGTGTACATTTGTGTTATGGATTCATTTTCTTCCATTTTGAATTGTTTATATTTAGTAATAAGTATATCAATTCTTGTTTCTTTGACATTGTCAGTTCCTACATAAGTAATTCTTAAAGTGTCCCACATTTCTTTAGTAGTTTTACATGCTGAAACATAATTAAATTTCTTTTAGATAATGCACAACATATGATGCTTTTCACATGATAATTTTGAGATATTAGTCTCTTATCATTAGCAGTCCATTTTGTTTTATCTTTTGTGTTGGGGTTTTTATCACCATCTTCTATACTAACCAAAGATCAAGATTTATACCTTGTATGAAGAATTCCATGCATGTCTCCATTAGTTGTAATCTTGTCCATCAAAGAGAGGAGGGTGATTGATTGACGAACCTTCTTGTCCGAACTCAGCTGCCATCTTCTCAAAATCATTGGATTTCTTGTTTGAGAGAACAAGGCTCTGATACCACTTGTTGGATCGATGACAGAAGAGCTTTTCACTTAGAGGGGGGTGAATAGGTGTTTTTCGTCACGGAAGCTAATTTAACAAGAACTTACTAGCACACATTAGTTATGTTAGCCAAACCGTAAAGGACACATAAATTATATCATGGCTTGGACCTTCCTTCCAATGGAAGTCCTACGTCCAATCCCTAAGCCAAGAGCTTAGGATTTCACTATCTTTTCCAAAGAGACAAAACCCCGGTATTTACTGGTCTTCCCTTCTACACAAGGGGAAAGACAACCCTCTAACTGCAACTAGCCTTCCTTAAAAAGGGAAA
>JACBKR010004990.1:0-20678 GCA_014218235.1 Colocasia esculenta
TGTGGTCCGTAGGAGTGGTGTTGGTTGGTCTCCACAGTTTCTTTGCTTGTTCTAGTGGAACGGCAGCTGGACATTTAGTCTGTGGCTGCAAGACTCAGAGGTAGTCCTATGTGTTTGTCCGAATCAGTAGCTGGTGTCGCGAACCAGTCTTCGTGGCCCGAGTGTGGTGTTTTCCTACTTTAGCACGTACACCCTGGTTGTGGTTTGCCGTTTACTTATTTAAGTTGATTCAGATATTAGCATGTGGTAAGTGGCATTTACAGCTTTAATATTGTAGCACCCCGAAAAATTCAGTTTTTAAACATTTGAAATAATAATTTCTATAATAACGAAATAATAGAAACATACGTACCATTATCATATGTGCAAGAAGACATCGAAAATTTCGTAAAAATTAAATTCAACCCCAAACATTATTCTAGGTGTTCCATAAAGAAATTCGTGCAACAAAAATCCGATTGGCCATGTATACGTAACAACGTGACTAAATATCTAAATTAGGAAACTAAGTAAGAAAAACGTTAACACGGAAATTAATATGATCACAAATTTAATGAACATGTGGAGATACTTCCAACATCATGTATTGATGACCCATTATCGGAGTTGGACCAATGGACCTCTCATAACCCATGAATAATTAAAGTAAGAAAAATATAATAAAAATCCATAACTCTATTACTCCCAAATTAAAAGGGGAAATTTCCATAAGTTAAATTCCAATAAGTGATGGGCTTTGTGAAATGGACCATATAAAAAATTATTGGGCCAAATATGGATTTTTAAAAGGAGAATAATAAGAAATACCCTAAATTCGTAGCTATATTATTTCCTAAAAGGAAAATGGGTTAATAAATCATTTAAAATAGCTATTTGTGTTGGAATTAGATTCCTAACACTACCAAATTGGTTGGGCACGAATTGTATCCCAACCTAACCCAATTAGGAGTTGGCAAGCTTGGAAGGTTAAGAGAAATTAGGAAATCATGTAATTAAAGGGAATTTGAGTGTATTAGGAAAAGGAAACCAGGGGAGCTTAAATACTCCCCAATCTCTCCATGTCCGGCCCTATTGCGTTGCAGAGGGTTGCTGGACGAGGAGAGGAGGCCAAGGAGCAGAGGAACTCGTGGGAGAAGGCTTGACCAAGCTTCAACTCGTGTTCTTCAAGTTCTAAACCCTAGAAGGCAAAACGACTCAAAGGTAGGCATTCTCACGAGCAAAACTAAATTAATTTTGTCTGTAGATTCATCCAACCATCAGGAACAAAAGCCCTCATGTTTCACTATTTTTCATCGAGCCAATCTTTTGTTCTATATTTTTGAAGTTCTGCAATCACCATGACCCCGAACCATCATGTTTAATTTATATCTCCATGTATACTCATCCCCATGCCATGAAAATTTAACTGGAGATACTGATGGATGATAGGCGTCGTTTGCCCCTAAAAGCCTTAATTTTAATCCATCCTACTTCACGAATTAATTATTTTATCTCTATTGTACATTGTACCATGTTCTTCGTGAGTAAACTTGGTTGAAGCATGCCGAGATCATGTCCCATTCAAATTCATATTTACTGGAAGTACTCTTGCATGTCTAGATCCGATTAGAATTGGTTTCATGATTTTCATCGCCTGTGCAATAGTTATAAATTTTCAACACCCTGTGTCAAAATAAGGAAGGTTTGGACCGCAATCCAAGGCCTATACTTTTCCCGCTCGGACTCAGGCGTAGGACCTAAGAACACGACGGCCCGATAGGCCGCGTTCTCTGGCTGATCACGACAGAGCCACCCGTCGCGTTCTGAACGCGACAGGTGCTGGCGTCGCGTTATGGTAGCCTACTCTGACCGACTCGTTGCGTTCCTTGCATGACCCTGTCGCGACCCTTACAGCGGTACGTCGCGATCAGGGTTTTGTTCATGAAAACCCATGCTTTGTTACACTCTAACTTTCCACAGTGTTTATATCCCTTGTTAACAGTCATACACGTAGTAAATACACCTGTTATAAAATGAATGTATATTGCATGTTTTAAAATACGTGCACATGACCTCTTTCTATCTATGATTTCTTTTACACATGCACCCACTTGAACCATCCAATATGGCGTAACTTGGCATGAAAACATCTCATAATACCTCTGGTAATTCATTTCAATTATATATTTAATTGTCCTATTTTTAAATGGACTTGTCTTCGTTTCTCGTAATGTTTAGGAAATACCGTTATCGACGCTCCACTGTTCTAGAATTCCTCTAGAACGTCGAGCACTTGTTTCTATATATACACCTTCTCTTGACTTGGACGAACTCTCCGTCGGATATTCCTTCTGCAGGACTAGTGAATCCTTGTTCAAGGCCTCCGTAAGACTCTTCTGTCCATGGATTCCCACATGGTCGACGAACTAGTTGTACCCTAACACCTATGATACCTTTAGGGATCAGTAAGATCCAAACGGCTTTAGATTGCTCTCGCTCTTATCTTGATTCACGCCGGACCTCTGGGCCTGTGCATAACATGGCCAGTGGAAGGGTAGTATTTTCCACCTGACTGCCAACACCAATTGCGCGTGTTGTGCAACTGTTACTATCGCTTGTTTAATCGTCGGTTTGTGCATTGACCCTAAGTCCTCATCTATACTCGACTCGCTCGTCTATTCACACTCTCTCTACTATCTCGTCTATTCATCTCGTACTCTCCTATTTCTTGGTACTCTATAGTGGCCATAACTGATTGCCTAAAGATAAACAAAATAACCATTGCCTGGCAATAGGGCCCGATCTGGTCCTAGGGAGATCGCCTGAAAAGTGCCATTTACCCGCGGGAGTTAAAATGATCAGGATGTCGGCATTACATCCAAGTGCCATACTATCAAGATTAATCTATGGCAATCAAAACAAAGTGCTATATTCTCTCGTTGTCTATTGACAAACAAGTGATATATTCTCTCTCGGCTATCTACGGATAACCAAAGTGCAATGCTATCTCGATTGACGAAAGTTAATCAAGTGCTATACTATTTCGATTGATGAAAATCAATCAAAGTGTAATTTACTCTCTATATGGCCAACTACTTTCTCTCTCCTTGCTATAAATGTTACTTGCTATTGTTTGACAATGACGTCACTTGCTATCATTTGCTATCATTTTTTATCGTGACTTGATCATCCTCATTGTGCTATACTTGATTCATGTGCAATTTAAGCCATGATACTTGTGCTATTACTTCTTGACTTTACATGACTCTCTCTATCATTAGTTACTTTGTCCTTTAATGTATTAATTATTTAAAGCATGTTTGATCATGAGATTTAAGTCCTACTGGGCTTTATCGCTCACCACTCGTTATTTGTTATTGTGTCTCAGGTATCAGGCGTTGACGTTAGTCACACCAATGGGACATGACCAGAGTGATGAGCGACCTGGAGTCAACTCATGAAGTTACCCTAGTACAATCGAGTCTAGTAGTTATTGCTTTAGATTTCTTTCCAATGTAATGGTGTCATTGAGCCCTATGTATTGGCTCTGGATTAGAGGTTGTAATAGTCTTAGTGAAATTTATAATGAAATGAAGAGTTTTTATTTCTATTATTGTTCATTAGATGCTCTGAATACTTAAATGTGGTGTAATTTACTCTCCTATGCACTTTGCTCACGTCTCCCCAATTATATCCGCTGCTAAATTGGCAGGGCGTGACAGTTGGTATCAGAGCCTAGGATGTCTTAATCGGATATCTTAGGTTTAGGATTTTCTAGGATGTCCTCATTGGATCTCTTAGGTCTAGGTGTTCTAGGATAAACTGCCATAACACGCGTCTAAATCAACCATCATACCTAAGTGAGGATTGGGTAGAACCGTAGTTAAGATCCAATATACATAGTTATACCTATTAGGTAATGCTCTTTTTGTACCCTAATGTCAACCTTATTCTTGAAGGGACTCTTAATGGACGCCCACCATACACCACTGCAAGCCGAAATGGGACCAATTGAAAAGCTAGTTCTGGCATGTTAGCAAGCCGCTCACTACTAGAAAGAGCTCTGGAAGCGACCAAAAGATTAAAAAGGTGACCAATAAGAATGGGAAGAGAAGACATAACCATGGGATGAAGGCAAACCAACAAATGAAACGTAACGATGAGATTTTCAGGATCATCTGTCTTCATTGGCACAAACCAGGTCATGTGGCCAAGGATGTTGGCGAAAAATTTGTGCATACCTGCGTTGTGGCGACTCGAGGCATCAGCTACAAAACTGCCCTCTTCTAATGGAACCATCCATTAACATAAAAGATCTCAATTTTATGACAAAAGGGAACCAGTCAAATGGTGATAAGATAAAAATAAAGAAGAATAAGAAGAACGACATACAATTAGCCCTTATTTCAGAGGGCGATGCAAGCGCTGCAATAGGAGGGGCCACACATCGGAGGATTGTTGGTGGAAACAAGGAAAGTTTTGCGATGTTGTAACTCAGACCATAAGATGAGAGACTACCCACAATTCGAGAACCAACGTCATGAGGAATCAAACCAGCAAGATACACTGGAAGCCTTGGTGCAACTCTCTTCAAATCCAGAAGTGGGAACCGTGGAAGGTACCTCTGAACTCACAATGATTAATAGCTTTTTCAATAAATGATTCATATGTAACCGAAGGAGTCGTGGAATTTGGGGACCAATTCTTTTAAGTGGGGGAGGATGTATGTAACGACCCTCCTTATACCTGTACGATTATACCAATCCACATCGTATAATGAACGTCATCACAGTAGGTCATTTACCCAACATTAACATTTGATTGAGATATACATGAATATTAAAGAGAACAGTGGAAATAATAATTATTCTTATTCCATTATCCACATTCTATCCACAGTCCGTATAGTGTTTAAAAAGTACATATGTCCACCATTACAATTCCGAAATAAATCACATTATTCAAATGAATTACAAAAGTTCATTTATTACATTCTATGAAAAGAAAAGTACAATGAAGGAATCTCCACAACAAAGCTACTCCTGTCGCTCCGAGTCGCTCCTAACTATCTCCTCGGAAGAAGTGGAGACACCTGCACCTGTACGCTGAAGCAAGTATGAGTCTAAATGGACCCAGCAAGAAATCCATATACATCATCCTTACACACACCATATGCATATGCTAACATTCAATGGAAGTATTAACACATGTAGTATGGTTCATACAATTTAAATTACTATGCATGGAACTTATAGCATTAGAGACACATGATATTGCTTCATATTACCTACAACAATTAAGTATAACTTTAACGTGCTTTCTACATATTTTAATTATCATGCTTAAACGATTCAAATCTCATTCAAATCAAATTATAATGTACACAATTTAAGCATGGAACTACACATAAAGTAAGCATCACCCTAGAATGGATTCTATTTAAATCTCATGAATTTAACATAATGATACACACATTTTACTTGCTGTTTTAACATAAATTAAACATACTCACAATGTTTTACACTTGTTCACATGCTAACACTTTCACATGCTCATTTACACGTTGCACATTTCACAATTCATTACATATATTCACATTTTACACTTAGTTGCCGTGACACATAGTCAAAACACCACTAGAAGGACCACATATACACATACACTTATCCATCACCTAGGCAACACAGTAATGGATCTTGGTTAACTGCGCAGAACCGAGAGAAGCACACTCCACCCTAACCAGTGGTACTTGTCCACCTCCAGGATTTCATCCCTATTGTCCATAGGATATCACACACATTGAACCTTCCGTAGGGACTTTACTACCGTACAGTTCTAAAGCCCTCTATGGCAGCAGTGTCACACACGACACAATTTACTTAATTTACATTATTCACATTGTTCATGCCTTTCACATGCATCAATTAATACCATTGCACTTACTTGTACACAATTACATAAGGTTCAGTTTTATCTAACATGATGCTCTGTTCACAGTGTTAATCAGTTCATAAACTCAAACCTAATCATGCTGCTATTGACTGAAATTTATACAATTAACATTGGCATGCTTAACATGGTCATTTTCTCTCATTTAACTCATGGCAGTACCTACTGTTTTTCAATTACAATGAAAATTTTATCACATGTTCCCAACAATAAACCTATCACATGCTCAATTTCTCATATTTTTCGGATCTGTAAATTAATTATAACATTTAAACAGATTACAAGTACATTTATCACTAAATTCTCTTAAGTAGAATTCACAGCATAATAGTCATATTCAATAGTACCAATACCTGAACACAGTCATCATGTAGTCGCAGGAAATTTCTAAAACCCTAATTTAACATGGATCTAATTAAACATGAATTAACAAGGTTAAATCATGCTCAATATTCTGTTACAGAAATTCTAATAAATAGTAAAATTGACAAAATTTGACCCAACCACATGGCATGATCTATTGAATGTTTTTAACCCAAAATGATATCCATAGCATGTATACATATCCAAAAGTCCAGAAAATCTAACACAAAATGCATCCTGTAAAACTAGAAGAACTTGGCGGCATAGGTGCTGCCGCCAACATAGGTTAACGACACGAGATCATGCCGCCAACCAGAGATCTTAACGGCACCATATGCCGCCGTTAAGTTCCTGTCTGTACAAATACAGACTGAACGCAGAAACAATGGTGAATGGGGGGTTCCAGGACATGAGAAAATTTTATAAAATACCTAGGACCTAGCTGACATGGGTAGGGTTAATGTACAATGGTTACTTGCCTCATAGAAAATGCTAGACGTGATTAATTTGCCGGATAAGCTCTCCTCGGCCAAGCTAGGAAGCCCTCCAATCTCCCCTCGATCCGGCTTTTGTGTTGATGGATGAAGCACGCCGGAGTCGGGGAAGCTTTACTGATGTTCCAAGCTCCTTCGAGTCGATGTAGATCGCCCAGAAACACACCGAGTCGCCAGATCCAGAGCCTCAAAGTTTTAGGTTCGCACAAAGTTTCTAGGGTTTTGACAAAAAGCCAAAAGGGACTCTAATCTGGCCAAAAGGGAGATTTTATAAGCTAGGGCAGTCGGGTACACATTTAGGTAGGGTATCCGACCGTTGGGCGACAGTTTCCTAAATAGGGGCGAAGAAATCAGGGATGTTTCCGGATCAAAAACCGTAAAATTCTAGGGAAGTAGACATCTACATTGCTGGCCGTCTACTGGGAGTTGGCGTCCATCGATCTGGACATCGACTACCCTCTAACGTCCATGCATGTTGACGTTAACATGCACTTCGGCCAGAATCCAGAAATGCAATAAACCATGCTTACACCATATATATATATATATATGCAATGTAATGTACAATTTAATTTCTATATGCACAACTAAATAAAAGTAATACGTACACCATAGTTAAACCATATATACATATGTACAGAAATAAATACATATACATATACATACATATATGGTACTATACACAAGGTATTTGAACAACACATGACCAAAATTAAAAGGGCAAAATTCGAGGGCTTTACAATGTAGCACCCCGGAAAAAATTAAGTATTAAAAAATTTGAAATAATAATTTCTATAATAACGAAATAATAGAAGCATACGTACCATTATCGTATGTGCAAGAACAGATCGAAAAATTTCGTAAAAATTATAATTCAACCCCAAACATTATTTCTAAGTGTTTCACAAATAAATTCATGCAATGAAAATCCGATTGGCCATGTATACGTCACAACGTGACTAAATATCTAAATTAGGAAACTAAGTCGGAAAATGTTAACACGGAAATATAACATGATCACAAATTTAATGAACATGTTGGAGATACTTCCAACATCATGTATTGATGACCCCTTATCAGAGTTGGACCATGGACCTCACATAACCCATGAATAAATTAAAGTAAGAAAAATACATTAAAAATCTGTAACTCTATTACTCCAAATTAAAAGGGGAAATTTCCATAAGTTAAATTCCAATAAGTGATGGGCTTTGTGAAATGGACCATATAAAAAATTATTGGGCCAAAATATGGATTTTTAAAAAGAGAATAATAAGAAAATACCCTAAATTCGTAGCTATATTATTTCCTAAAAGGAAAGGGGTTAATAAATCATTTAAAATAACTATTTGTGTTGGAATTGGATTCCTAACACTACCCAAATTGGTTGGGTACGAAATTGTATCCCAACCTAACCCAATTAGGAGTTGGCAAGCTTGGAAGGTTAAGAGAAATTAGGAAATCATGTAATTAAAGGGGAATTTGAGTTGTATTAGGAAAAGGAAACCAGGGGAGCTTAAATACTCCCCAATCTCTCCATGTCCGGCCCTATTGCATTGCAGAGGGTTGCTGGACGAGGAGAGGAGGCCAAGGAGCAGAGGAACTCGTGGGGAGAAGGCTTGACCAAGCTTCAACCCGTGTTCTTCAAGTTCTAAACCCTAGAAGGCAAAACGACTCAAAGGTAGGCATTCTCACGAGCAAAACTAAATTAATTTTGTCTGTAGATTGTTCCAACCATCAGGATCAAATGCCCTCATGTTTCACTATTTTTTATCGAGCCAATCTTTTGTTCTATATTTTTGAAGTTCTGCAATCACCATGACCCCGAACCATCATGTTTAATTTATATCTCTATGTATACTCGTCCCCATGGCATGAAAATTTAACTGGAGATACTAATTGATGTTAGGCGTCGTTTGCCCTGAAAGCCCTAATTTTCATCCATCCTACTTCGCGAATTAATTCTTTTATCTCTACTGTACATTGTACCATGTTCTTCATGAGTAAACTTGGTTGAAGCATGCCGAGATCATGTCTGCTTTCAAATTCATATTTACTAAAAGTACTCTTGCATATCTAGATCCGTTTAGAACTAGTTTCATGAATTTTCATCGCCTGTGCAATTAGTTATGAATTTTTTAACAACTCTATGTCAAAACAAGGATGTTTGGACCGTAATCCAAGGCCTATCCTTTTCCCGCTCGGACTTAGGCGCAGGACCTGAGAACGTGACGGCCTGATAGGCCGCATTCTCAGGGCTGATCATGACAGAGCCACCCGTCGCATTCTGAACGAGACAGGTGTTGGCGTCGCGTTCTGGCAGACTGCTCTGACCGACCAGTCGCGTTCCTTGCATGACCCTGTCGCGTTCTGATTAGACCCTGTCGTGACCCTTACAGGGGTACATCGTGATCTGAGATTTTTGCTTGAAAACCCATGCTTTGTTATGCTCTAACTTTCTACAGTGTTTATATCCCTTGTTAATAGTCATACACGCAGTAAATACACCTGTTATAAAATGAATGTATATTGAATGATTTAAAATACTTGCACATGACCTCTTTCTATCTATGATTTCTTTTACACATGCACCCACTTGAACCATTCAATATGGCGTAACTTGGCATGAAAACATCTCATAATACCTCTGGTAATTCATTTCAATTATATATTTAATTGCTCTATTTTTAAATAGACTTGTCTTCGTTTCTTGCAATGTTTTGGGAATACCGTTATCGACGCTCCAATGTTCTAGAATTCCTCTAGAACGTCAGGCACTTGTTTCTATATATACACCTTCTCTTGACTTGGACGAACTCTCTGTCGGATATTCCTTCTGCCGGACTAGTGAGACCTTGTTCAAGGCCTTCCTAAGACTCCTCTGTCCATTGATTCCCACATGGTCGACGAGCTGGTTGTACCCTAACACCTATGATACCTTTAGGGATCAGTAAGATCCAAACGGATTTAGATTGCTCTCGCTCTTATCTTGATTCACGTCGAACCTCTGGGCCTGTGCATAACATGGCCAGTGGAAGGGTAGTATTTTCCACCTGACTGCCAACACCAATTGCGCGTGTTGTGCAACTGTTACTATCACATGTTTAATCGTTGGTTCATGTGCATTGACCCTGAGTCCTCATCTATTCTCGACTCGCTTGTCTATTCACACTCTCTCTACTATCTCGTCTATTCATCTCGTACTCTCATCTATTTCTTGGCACTCTCTAGTGGCCATTAACTGATTGTCTAAAGAAAAACAAAATAACCAATGCCTGCGTAAAAGGGCCCGATCTGGTCCTGGGGAGAGCGCATGAAGAATGCCATTTGCCCGCAGAAGTTAAAATGATCAGGATGTCGGCATTACATCCAAGTGCCATACTATCAAGATTAATCTATGACAATCAAAACAAAGTGCTATATTTTCTCGTTGTCTATTCACAAACAAGTGATATATTCTCTCTCGGCTATCTACGGATAACCAAACTGCAATGCTATCTTGATTGACGGAAGTTAATCAAAGTGCTATACTATTTCGATTGATGAAAATCAATCAAAGTGTAATTTACTCTCTATATGGCCAACTACTTTCTCTCTCCTTGCTATACATGTTACTTGCTATTGTTTTTCAATGACGTCACTTGCTATCATTTGCTATCATTTTTTATCGTGACTTGATCATCCTCATTGTGCTATACTTGATTCATGTGCTATTTAAGCCATGATACATGTGCTATTACTTTCTTGACTTTACATGACTCTTTCTATCATTAGTTACTTTATCCTTTAAAGTATTAATTATTTAAAGCATGCTTGATCATGAGATTTAAGTCCTACTGGGCATTATCGCTCACCCCTCGTTATTTGTTATTGTGTCTTAGGTAAGTCGGGCGTTGACGTTACTCACACCAATGGGACAGGACCAGAGTGATGAGCGACCTGGAGTCAACTCATGAAGTTACCCTAGTACAATCGAGTCTAGTAGTTATTGCTTTAGATTTCTTTCCAATGTAATGGTGTCATTGAGCCCTATGTATTGGCTCTGGATTAGAGGTTGTAATAGTCTTAGTGAAATTTATAATGAAATGAAGAGTTTTATTTCCATTATTGTTCATTAGATGCTTTGAATTACTTAACTATGGTGCAATTTACTCTACTATGCACTTTGCTCACGTCTCCTCGATTTATTCCGCTGCTAAATTGGCGGGGCGTGACAGTTGGTATCAGAGCCTAGGTTGTCTTAATCGGATATCTTAGGTTTAGGATGTTCTAGGATGTCCTCATTGGATCTCTTAGGTCTAGGGTGTTCTAGGATAAACTGCCATAACACGCGTCTAAATCAACCATCATACCTAAGTGAGGATTGGGTAGAACCGTGGTTAAGATCCAATATACATACTTATACCTATTAGTTAATGCTCTTTTCGTACCCTAATGTCAACCTCATTCTTGAAGGGACTCTTAATGGACGCCAACCATACACCACTGCAAGCCGAAATGGGACCAACTGAAAAGCTAGTTCTGGCATGTCAGCAAGCCGCTCAACTGCTAGAAAGAGCTCTGGAAGCGACCAAAAAGATTAAAAAGGTGACCAATAAGAATGGGAAGAGAAGACATAACCATGGGATGAAGGCAAACCAACAAATGAAACGTAACGATGAGATTTTTAGGATCATCTATCTTCATTGTCACAAACCAGGTCATGTGGCCAAGGAGTGTTGGCGAAAAATTGGTGCATGCCTACGTTGTGGCGACTCGAGACATCAGCTACAAGACTGCCCTCTTCTAAAGGAACCATCCATTAACACAAAAGATCTCAATTTTATGACAAAAGGGAACCAGTCAAACGGTGATAAGAGAAAAATATAGAAGAATAAGAAGAACGACATACAATTAGCCCTTATTCGCAGAGGGCGATGCAAGCGCTGCAATAGGAGGGGCCACACATCAGAGGATTGTTGGTGGAAACAAGAAAAATGTTTGCGATGTGGTAACTCAGACCACAAGATGAGAGACTGCCCACAATTCGAGAACCAACGTCATGAGGAATCAAACCAGCAAGATACACTGGAAGCCTTGGTGCAACTCTCTTCAAATCCAGAAGTGGGAACCGTGGAAGGTACCTCTGAACTCACAATGATTAATACCTTTTTCAATAAATGATTCATATGTAACCGAAGGAGTCGTGGAATTTGGGGACCAAATTCTTTTTAAGTGGGGGAGGATGTAGCACCCCGGAAAAATTCAGTATTTAAAAATTTGAAATAATAATTTCTATAATAACGAAATAATAGAAACATACGTACCATTATCGTATGTGCAAGAACACATCGGAAAATTTCGTAAAAGTTATAATTCAACCCCAAACATTATTCGTAAGTGCTCCACAAAGAAATTCGTGCAACGAAAATCTGATTGGCCATGTATACGTCACAACGTGACTAAATATCCAAATTAGGAAACTAAGTCGGAAAAACGTTAACACGGAAATATAACATGATCACAAATTTAATGAACATGTTGGAGATACTTCCAACATCATGTATTGATGACCCATTATCAGAGTTGGACCAATGGACCTCTCATAACCCATGAATAAATTAAAGTAAGAAAAATACAATAAAAATCCGTAACTCTATTACTCCCTAATTAAAATGGGAAATTTCCATAAGTTAAATTCCAATAAGTGATGGGCTTTGTGAAATGGATCATATAAAAAATTATTGGCCAAAGTAGAGATTTTTAAAAGGAGAATAATAAGAAAATACCCTAAATTCGTAGCTATATTATTTCCTAAAAAGAAAAGGGGTTAATAAATGATTTAAAATAGCTATTTGTGTTGGAATTGGATTCCTAACACTACCCAAATTGGTTGGGCATGAAATTGTATCCCAACCTAACCCAATTAGGTGTTGGCAAGCTTGGAAGGTTATGAGAAATTAGGAAATCTCGTAATTAAAGGGGAATTTGAGTTGTATTAGGAAAAGGAAACCAAGGGAGCTTAAATACTCCCCAATCTCTCCATGTCCGGCCCAATTGCATTGCAGAGGGTTAATGCATGAGGAGAGGAGGCCAAGCAGCAGAGGAACTCGTGGGGAGAAGGCTTGACGAAGCTTCAACCTGTGTTCTTCAAGTTCTAAACCCTAGAAGGCAAAATGACTCAAAGGTAGGCATTCTCACGAGCAAAACTAAATGAATTTTGTCTGTAGATTGTTCCAACCATCAGGAACAAAAGTCCTCATGTTTCACTATTTTCATCAAGCCAATCTTTTGTTCTATATTTTTGAAGTTCTGCAATCACCATGACCCCGAACCATCATGTTTAATTTATATCTCCATGTATACTCGTCCCCATGCCATGAAAATTTAACTGGAGATACTGATGGATGTTAGGCGTTGTTTGTCCTGAAAGCCATAATTTTCATCCATCCTACTTTGCGAATTAATTCTTTTATCTCTACTATACACTATACCATGTTCTTCATGAGTACACTGGGTTGAAGCATGTCGAGATCATGTCCGCTTTCAAATTCATATTTACTGGAAGTACTCTTGCATGTCTAGATCCGTTAGAACTAGCTTCATGAATTTTCATCGCCTGTGCAATTAGTTTTGATTTTTTGAACAACCCTGTGTCAAAATAAGGAAGGTTTGGACTGCAATCCAAGGCCTATCCTTTTCCCGCTCGGACTCAAGCACAGGACTTGAGAACGTGACGGCCCGATAGGCCACGTTCTTAGGGTTGATCGCGATAGAGCCACTCGTCACATTCTGAACGTGACAAGAGCTGGCGTCGCGTTCTGGCAGCCTGCTCTTACCGACCCGTCGCGTTTCTTGCTTGACTCTGTCGCGTTCTGATTAGACCCTGTCGCGACCCTTACAGGGGTACGTCGCGATCTGAGGTTTTTGCTTGAAAACCCATGCTTTGTTATGCTCTAACTTTCTACAGTGTTTATATCCCTTGTTAACAGTCATACACGCAGTAAATACACCTGTTATAAAATGAATGTATATTGAATGATTTAAAACACGTGCACATGACCTCTTTCTATTTATGATTTCTTTTACACATGCACCCACTTGAACCATCCAATATGGCGTAACTTGGCATGAAAACATCTCATAATACCTCTGGTAATTCATTTCAATTATATATTTAATTGCCCTATTTTTAAATGGACTTGTCTTCGTTTCTCGCAATGTTTAGGAATACTGTTATCGACGCTCCGCTGTTCTAGAATTCCTCTAGAACGTCGGGCACTTGTTTCTATATATACACCTTCTCTTGACTTGGACGACCTCTTCGTTGGATATTCCTTCTGCCGGACTAGTGAATCATTGTTCAAGGCCTTCGTAAGACTCCTCTGTCCATGATTCCTACATGGTCGACGAGCTGGTTGTACCCTAACACCTATGATACCTTAGGGATCAGTAAGATCCAAACGGCTTTAGATTGCTCTCGCTCGCTCTATCTTGATTCATGCCAGACCTCTGGGCCTGTGCATACATGGCCAGTGGAAGGGTAGTATTTTCCACCTGACTGCCAACACCAATTGCGCGTGTTGTGCAACTGTTACTATCACGTGTTTATCGTCGGTTCATGTGCATTGACCCTGAGTCCTCATCTATACTCGACTCGCTCGTCTATTCACACTCTCTCTACTATCTCGTCTATTCATCTCGTACTCTCATCTATTTCTTGGTACTCTCTAGTGGCCATTAACTGATTGTCTAAAGATAAACAAAATAACAAATGCCTGCGCAATAGGGCCCGATCTAGTCCTGGAGAGAGCGCCTGAAGAGTGCCATTGTCTGTGGGAGTTAAATTGATCAGGATCGTCATTACATCCAAGTGCCATGCTATCAAGATTAATCTATGACAATCAAAACAAAGTGCTATATTCTCTCATTGTCTATTGACAAACAAGTGCTATATCTCTCTCGGCTATCTACGGATAACAAAACTACAATGCTATCTTGATTGATGAAAGTTATCAAAGTGCTATACTATTTCGATTGATGAAAATCAATCAAAGTGTAATTTACTCTATATGGCCATGTACTTTCTCTCTCCTTGCTATACATGTTACTTGCTATTGTTTGACAATGACGTTACTTGCTATCATTTACTATCATTTTTATCGTGACTTGATCATCCTCATTGTGCTATACTTGATTCATGTGCTATTTAAGCCATGATACTTGTGCTATTACTTTCTTGACTTTACATGACTCTCTCTATTATTGTTACTTTGTCCTTTAAAGTATTAATTATTTAAAGCATGCTTGATCGTAAGATTTAAGTCCCACTGAGCGTTATCGCTCACCCCTCGTTATTTGTTATTGTGTCTCAGGTAAGTCGGGCGTTGACGTTACTCACACCAATGGGACAAGACCAGAGTGATGAGCGACCTGGAGTCAACTCATGAAGTTACCTTAGTACAATCGAGTCTAGTAGTTATTGCTTTAGATTTCTTTCCAATGTAATGGTGTCATTGAGCCCTATGTATTGGCTCTGGATTAGAGGTTGTAATAGTCTTAGTGAAATTTATAATGAAATGAAGAGTTTTATTTCCATTATTGTTCATTAGATGCTTTGAATTACTTAACTATGGTGCAATTTACTCTACTATGCACTTTGCTCACGTCTCCTCGATTTATTCCGCTGCTAAATTGGCGGGGCGTGACAGTTGGTATCAGAGCCTAGGTTGTCTTAATCGGATATCTTAGGTTTAGGATGTTCTAGGATGTCCTCATTGGATCTCTTAGGTCTAGGGTGTTCTAGGATAAACTGCCATAACACGTCTAAATCAACCATCATACCTAAGTGAGGATTGGGTAGACCGTGGTTAAGATCCAATATACATACTTATACCTATTAGTTAATGCTCTTTTCGTACCCTAATGTCAACCTCATTCTTGAAGGGACTCTTAATGGACGCCAACCATACACCACTGCAAGCCGAAATGGGACCAACTGAAAAGCTAGTTCTGGCATGTCAGTAAGCCGCTCAACTGCTAAAAAGAGCTCTGGAAGCGACCAAAAAGATTAAAAAGGTGACCGATAAGAATGGGAAGAGAAGACATAAACATGGGATGAAGGCAAACCAACATAAAACGTAACGATGAGATTTATAGGATCATCTATCTTCATTGTCACAACCAGGTCATGTGGCCAAGGAGTGTTGGCGAAAAATTAGTGCATGCCTACGCTGTGGCGACTCGAGGCATCACTACGAGACTACCCTCTTCTAAAAGAACCATCCATTAACACAAAAGATCTCAATTTTATGACAAAGGGACTAGTCAAACGGTGATAAGAGAAATTAAAGAAGAATAAGAAGAACGACATACAATTAGCCCTTATCGCAGAGGGCGATGCAAGCGCTGCAATAGGAGGGGCCACCATCGGAGGATTGTTGGTAGAAACAGGAAATGTTTGCGATGTGGTAACTCAGACCATAAGATGAGAGACTGCCCACAATTCGAGAACCAACGTCATGAGGAATCAAACCAGCAAGATACACTGGAAGCCTTGGTGCAACTCTCTTCAAATCCAGAAGTGGGAACCGTGGAAGGTACCTTTGAACTCACAATGATTAATAACTTTTTCAATAAATGATTCATATGTAACCGAAGGAGTTGTGGAATTTGGGGACCAAATTCTTTTTAGTGGGGGAGGATGTAGCACCCCGGAAAAATTCAGTATTTAAAAATTTGAAATAATAATTTCTATAATAAAATAATAGAAACATACGTACCATTATCGTATGTGCAAGAACACATCAAAAAATTTCGTAAAATTATAATTCAACCCCAAACATTATTCCAAGTGTTCCATGATGAAAATCGTGCAACGAAAAACCGATTGGCCATGTATACATCACAACATGACTAAATATCCAAATTAGGAAACTATGTCGGAAAAACGTTAACACGGAAATATAACATGATCACAAATTTAATGAACATGTTGAAGATACTTCCAACATCATGTATTGATGACCCATTATCGGAGTTGGACTAATGGACCTCTCATACCCATGAATAAATTAAAGTAAGAAAAATACAATAAAATTTGTAACTCTATTACTCCCTAATTAAGGGAAATTTCCATAAGTTAAATTCCAATAAGTGATGGGCTTTGTGAAATGGACCTTATAAAAATATATTGAGCCAAATAGGGATTTTTAAAAGGAGAATAATAAGAAAATACCCAAAATCGTAGCTATATTATTTCCTAAAAAGAAAAGGGGTTAATAAATCATTAAAATAGCTATTTGCATTGGAATTGGATTCCTAACACTACACAAATTGGTTGGGCATGAAATTGTATCCCAACCTAACCCATTAGGAGTTGGCAAGCTTGGAAGGTAAAAGAAATTAGGAAATCTCGTAATTAAAGGGGAATTTGAGTTGTATTAAGAAAAGAAACCAAGGGAGTTTAATACTCCCCAATCTCTCCATGTCCGGCCCATTGCGTTGCAGAGAGTTGCTGGACGAGGAGAGGAGGCCAAGGAGCAGAGGAACTAGTGGGGAGAAGGCTTCACCAAGCTTCAACCCTTGTTCTTCAAGTTCTAAACCCTAGAAGGCAAAACGACTCAACGGTAGGCATTCTCACGAGCAAAACTAAATTAATTTTTTCTGTAGATTGTTCCAACCATCAGGAACAAAAGCTCCCATTTTCACTATTTTCATTGGGCCAATCTTTTGTTATATATTTTGAAGTTCTGCAATCACCATGACCCGGAACCATCATGTTTAATTTATATCTCCATGTATACTCGTCCCCATGCCATGAAAATTTAACTGGAGATACTGATGGATGTTAGGCGTCGTTTGCCTCTGAAAGCCTTAATTTTCATCCATCCTACTTCGCAAATTAATTCTTTTATCTCTACTATACACTGTACCATGTTCTTCGTGAGTAAACTTAGTTGAAGCATGCCGAGATCATGTCCGCTTTCAAATTCATATTTACTAGAACTACTCTTGCATGTCTAGATCCGTCTAGAACTAGTTTCATGAATTTTCATCGCCTGTGCAATTAGTTAAATTTTATAACAACCCTGTGTTAAAACAAGGAAGGTTTGGACCGCAATCCAAGGTCTGTCCTTTTCCCGCTCAGACTAGGCGTAGGACCTGAGAACGTGACGGCCCGATAGGCCGCATTCTCTGGGCTGATTGCGACAGAGCCACCTGTCGCATTCTGAACGCGACAGGCGCTAGCGTCCCATTCTGGCAGCCTGCTTTGACCGACCCGTCGCGTTCCTTGCATGACCTGTCGCGTTCTGATTAGACCCTGTCGCGACCCTTACAGGGGTACGTCGCGATCTGAGGTTTTTGCAAGAAAACCCATGCTTTGTTATGCTCTAACTTTCTACAGTGTTTATATCCCTTGTTAACAGTCATACACGCAGTAAATACACCTGCTATAAAATGAATGTATATTGAATGATTTAAAACACTTGCACATGACCTCTTTCTATCTATGATTCTTTTACACATGTACCCACTTGAACCATCCAATATGGCGTAACTTGGCATGAAAACTTCTCATAATACCTCTGGTAATTCATTTCAATTATATATTTAATTGCCCTATTTTTAAATGGACTTGTCTTCGTTTCTCGCAATGTTTTGGAAATACCGTTATCGATGCTCCACTGTTCTAGAATTCCTCTAGAACGCCGGGCACTTGTTTATATATATACACCTTCTCTTGACTTGGACGAACTCTTCGTCGGATATTCCTTCTGCCAGACTAGTGAATCCTTGTTCAAGGCCTTCGTAAGACTCCTCTGTCCATGGATTCCCACATGGTCGACGAGCTGGTTGTACCCTAACACCTATGATACCTTTAGGGATCAGTAAGATCCAAACGGCTTTAGATTGCTCTCTCTCTTATCTTGATTCACGCCGGACCTCTGGGCCTGTGCATAATATGGCCAGTGGAATGGTAGTATATTCCACCTGACTGCCAACACCAATTGCGCGTGTTGTGCAACTGTTACTATGTTCTGTTTAATCGTCGGTTCATATGCATTGACCCTGAGTCCTCATCTATACTCAACTCACTCGTCTATTCACACTCTCTCTACTTTCTCATCTATTCATCTCATACTCTCATCTATTTCTTGGTACTCTTTAGTGGTCATTAACTGATTGTCTAAAGATAAACAAAATAACCAATGCCTACGCAATAGGGCCCGATCTGGTCCTGGGGAAAGCGCCCGAAAAGTGCCATTTGCCTGCGGGAGTTAAAATGATCAGGATGTCGGCATTACATCCAAGTGCCATACTATCAAGATTAATCTATGACAATCAAAACAAAGTGCTATACTCTCTCGTTGTCTATTGACAAACAAGTGCTATATTCTCTCTCGGCTATCTACGGATAACCAAAGTGCAATGCTATCTCAATTGACGAAAGTTAATCAAAGTGCTATACTATTTCGATTGATGAAAATCAATCAAAGTGCAATTTACTCTCTATATGGCCAACTACTTTCTCTCTCCTTGCTATACATGTTACTTGCTATTGTTTGACAATGACGTTACTTGCTATCATTTGCTATCATTTTTATCGTGACTTGATCATCCTCATTGTGCTATACTTGATTCATGTGCTATTTAAGCCATGATACTTGTGCTATTACTTTCTTGACTTTACATGACTCTCTCTATCATTAGTTACTTTGTCCTTTAAAGCATTAATTATTTAAAGCATGCTTGATCATGAGATTTAAGTCCTACTGGGCATTATCTCTCACCCCTCGTTATTTGTTATTGGTCTCAAGTAAGTCGGGTGTTGACGTTACTCACACCAATGGGACAAGACCAGAGTGATGAGCGACCTGGAGTCAACCCATGAAGTTACCCTAGTACAATGGAGTCTAGTAGTTATTGCTTTAGATTTCTTTCCAATGTAATGGTGTCATTGAGCCCTATGTATTGGCTTTGGATTAGAGGTTGTAATAGTCTTAGTGAAATTTATAATGAAATGAAGAGTTTTATTTCCATTATTGTTCATTAGATGCTCTGAATTACTTAACTGTGGTGCAATTTACTCTACTATGCACTTTGCTCACGTCTCCCCGATTTATTTCGCTGCTAAATGGCGGGGCGTGACAAATATCCTGCTTAGTTAGTTCTATAGATTGTTAGCGTAGCTTCTTGCTTTGCTACTGGTGTTTTGGTTTAGCTCGGTTTCTGGGGGAGTTTCCCTACTGAGCCAGTGACTCGTGAGGCTCACCCCTACTCCTTTCAGGTGAGGGAGAGCAGGAGGCTTCTCTCCCTTCGTCTAGCTCTGAGCAGCGTTGTAGCGGAGTTGGGTCTGCACCACCAGTAGTGTAATTTTCTTTCTTTGTACACCTCGAGGTATGCCTCAGGTCTTTTCTATACTAGTCTAGTTACTGTTGATAATGGCTATGTATATTTCATGTAATATTTTGTGAGATGGAAATCTTATATATATTTGAGCAGTTTCCTTTATATTTCTACGGACTTGTGAATGGTATCCCTTGCGAGGCTTCGGCTCGTTCGCGGGAGGCGGAGTCGGATCAGGCTCGTTATTAGGTTAACGGGTTTGAACGACGAGGACCACTACAATTATAACTTTTAAATAAAACCTTGGGGGATGCTTACGTCCAATTTAATTGTTTCAATACAATTCATGTGGATTTTATTTGAAATGTTTCTCTCCAATGTGGGTATGAACCTAGATGGGTACGAGGATGACTTCGGGTTCACTAAACACACTCCTTCACAATGATGGGATTTTCTAGCTTCGGTCCCCAGGATGGTACAACCTGTTCGATCCACTGTGAGGAAATACAGGGGGTACAGAGACTTACGGAGGTCCCAATGAGGATTTTCTAGTCCAATGAGACG
>JACBKR010004991.1:0-20836 GCA_014218235.1 Colocasia esculenta
CATAGACATCTGAAAATTCTAAGGATTTTAGGTTATAAACAAAGTGCTATATCTTTCATTCAGCCCTCAAAATTGAGAAATATAGGATGTGTGTTAATTGAAAGGTTCCTAAAGCTGATTAGGGTATGCTTGATTGTTGATGTGCCTAAGCTCGCAAGTCGCAACAAGTAGGAATGCTCACTCACATGGGTAGTAGTCAGGTTATTCTATCTGTGCGTCAGTCAACAATTGTCATCAACACATGCATATGGGTACAACAGATAAATATGCTTAATGCACTTGCTGCACTTGGGCAGTGACATGGCAGCCCATGTGGCGCCATGCGGGCTGGCGGGCAGGGCAGGCGGCAGCGACGGACAAGTTGCAGTGGGCATAGAAATTAAAAGTTTGGGCTAAAAAATACAAACTTTAGACTTTAAGATGTTACCCTTAGGGTTTAAAATATTGACTGGGCTCTTAATAGTAACTTGGGCTCATAAATACTACCTTTAGTCTAAAAAATTGTAACCCTTAGAGTTTAAAAATTATTGATTGGGCTTTTATAGTAATAAATTTGGGCTCATAAATACTACTCTTGGACTCAAAATACTTCCTTTAGGGTTTAAAAACCATGGATTGGGCTTTTTGATCGTTACCTTGGGCTCATAAATAGTGATTTTGGGCTCCAAAATGGTGACTTTGGATTAAAAATAGCTGTCTGTCGCTGTCTGCCGTTCTCTGCCGCTGCCCTCCAGCCTGCGTGGTGCTCAACATGGCGCCACGCGGGATGCCATGTCATGCACAAGTAAGTTGCACAAGTGCAGTATGTTCTCCTCATAAATAAAATTGGTTACATTTAAGTACTTACTTGAAGGCTCATGAACAAATGGATGAAATGAATTACAACTAGAGAGGGGGTGATTAATTGCACAACTTTGATGGGGAATAAAAGAAGACTTGGGATGGGAGTAGAAAATCGAAGATGGAAAGGAGGATGTTGGTAGTGATGGAGGAACTCAGAAGCTTCAAGAACATTGGCTGATCACTGATGTAGAGGTATCGCAGACATGGCGGAGTGGGCTGGAGGTGCATGTTGTGCTTGATAGTTTCCAAAAGGACTTGTCTAAGGCATGCTGGTGCCACATAGCGGACTCATAGTGGGCCATGTTAGCTGATGTGTGGCTTGACTTCAGGGTTGCATATAGGTAGAAGGCTGGTGCTTAGCAGGGTTATGCATGGAATGTGGCTGCACTAGAGTTACATGTATGGTGACGTGGAGTTGAGGTAGACACATTGGTGCATGGGAGCAAGGATGGCAGTGTCGGTTTTGGTATCGGTTTCATCGGGTCTGAAACTGAAATGTATCGGTTTCGGTTTCGTCCAATTTCGAGTTTTATTGGGCAGATGTGAATTCACCTTAAGAGGGGAGGGAGTTCATCTGGTTTCGGATCATCTAGGTCCGAAATTGCCATTCATGCATGGAAGGGACAATGATGCTATAGATTTTTCCTTCAAGAATGGATATGGCAAGATGCAGTTGTATGTATTAAACAAGGTGGTACCTAGTGCACAAGAGGAAGCAGAGGTACATGGGTACGTTGGCATGCAGTGCTGCACATGGCAAGTGCGTGGAGGGGATGACAAGAGGTGGGTCTCAATGCTTCCATACATGAGGGCTCATGGCTGCACTAGACTTGCCCTATAAAAGAGACATGCTGTGGTTCGGAGGCATGGTGCTGCAGGAGCTGTAATGGCATGCATGCCGGTTATGATAGGCCCTGTTGCAGGACAGTTGCTCGGTTGAGGGTGTGGTAGGTGACATTTGCTGTAGGCTCCTATGCAACATGCACAGAACATGGAGGGAAAAAAAAGGAAAAAAAAAAAAGGAAAGGAGAAAGGGGACATACAAGAGCTGGAAGGAAGAGAGAGAAGGGCATAGAAGGAGGCAATGACAATGAGGGCCTCTGGCCTACTTCCTCTTGAAGCTCTCTGTATTTCCTCTCAAAGAAGACTTTAGGCTACAAAACTTCTTCACTTTTCATCCCCTCTAATAAGAATACAAGAGCATAATAGAGCATGGAAGCCGAAATCGACCGATCTGGATCGGGATCGGCCGATTCTGGATCGAATCGACAATGATCCAGGCCGATCTGACCAATTCCCGGCCAGAATCGGCCCGATACGGATTGGTTGGCCTTGGTCGATTCTTGGCCGATCCGATCCTTTTTTCCATGATAGAAATCCTCAACCTCCAAAAAGGGTGTTGTAATCCTGCTCTTATTTGGTCTTGCACCCCAAGTTAGACAAGACAAAAGGCTCTCTTTGTCCTACCATAAGTAGGAGAGACAACCTCCAAAAGAGATTTGTAATCCCACTCCTACTTGGTCTAGGAAACTTAAAAAAAAAAACATCAAATATGGAAGCCTGACACAAAAAAGATTGCCCATCTTCGCCTCTCCTAGCTATAGTGCGATTGGGGCTCGACACTGTTGGTAGACCTGGGCTGGGTCAAAAGCTGTGGTTGGCCTTGGTGTCCCCACTGTTTTTTTTTTTAAAACAGCTTTTGCAGCATCTTTTGGTGGTTAAGTACCAGACGTGCAAGCATTTGGTGATATTGGGGTATCTATGACAACTCATGAATGTCAGTGGTTTACAAATAAGTATGATATTTTACAGGTGTATATATACAAAAGTCCCATATGAAAACTATACTTAACCTGCATTGATATTGGGATTTTGAAACAGTTGGGCATAGGCAGAATCTTTTTTATCTTCATTTTTCACTGTTATATGGTCTCTTTTCTTCTTCCATCTTTGCTTTGATTCAGTGAGTAGCGATACAAAATAATGCATAATTTATTTTTTCTACAAGTATGCTGTTAGTCACAGTTGAGCAAATGTTGACAGTTTGCTCATTGAGTTCCAAGCTCTGTTGTATTCTCTACTGCTTGTTAGTGAATCCAGGTTGTAACTGTTTTACATTGTCCATTTTTTGACAGGCTGTTGCCAGATCGTAAATTGAAATGCCTTTTGCAGCAACCGATAGATTGTTTGCCTGAATCAAGCAATGGGTTTTCTCTATTGCTTTTCTGGTACTGGGAAGAGTGCTTGAAGCAAAGGTGTGCCTATTTTCGCATATCAACTATGGCGCAATTTTGTGCAACTTTTTCTTCAAATGTTAAATTATTGCTTGACCCTTGTTATCATAAAATTTTGAATTTTGGGTCACCTGCAGTCATGGATGGCAGAGTCGGGTCGGGTGGGTGAGTCGGACCCACCCGACCCCGACCCGGGTCGGGTCGACTCCCATGGAATCTGGCCGACCCTGGGTCGGCCAGGTTAAAAAATTGTTAAAAATTGTGGAAAAATCAGGAAAAATCACAGAAAATTATGAAGACACATACAACATTCATTGAATACAAACACAATCAAATTCAAATCTTATCATATTCATACATTGAAAAAATAGATATATGTACAAGTTTATAACATGAAATAAATAAAAATACCTTCTCAATTTGACATTTCTGAACCCTCATCCTCTACCTCATGAGATTGAATAGGTGGCACATACTCATGTCCTCCATACTGTGTATATCCAAAGGTAAACAAAGAATTTGCAATGTCTTGGAATCCTCTTTGGATGCCTCGGTGTCGTTGCTTGTTGGTTTGAACTTTCTCCTGATTGTCCCGGAGCGAAGAAACTACCATATCCAGTAGTTTGAATATTGCCCAAATAATTTGTCCCACTACTAGAGCTGATATCTGAATATGGCAATTTTGGGGGACTAAAAAAGGGTGGATAAGAAGGCCCATATCTCCAATCATGCCCTGCTTGCCTTCGTTGGCCTTCATATCTCCTATGTTGCTGTTGTGCTTCCCTTGGCTTCCTTCTTGTTGATGGGGGGGTTCTGAATAATCTTCATATCCTGACATGATACCCCCAAGCCCATAACCTCCTGTGGCTCCAGTACCTGCAGCAGCACTATCATCATCATCGCCATCATCATCATCAGGTGATTGAGTGGAGTCATCACTCCCTACTGTTTTTCCTTTTCCTTTTGTAATCATCTTTTTGCGACGTTGATAATGTATTTTCTCTGCCTCATATAATCTAGCCAAGTGAGGTGGTAGGGGTGGAGCCTCAGAAAATGGCTGTCCAATATGTGTCTCTGCCTCAGGAGAGTCCTCTTCACCTTCTTGTGATTTTCTTCTTGGTTCTTCTGTTCTTCTTTCTTTGTTTGCCTTTGCTTTCTTCTTGCCTTTGTCTTTCTTTCTTTTGGGATCTAATTGGGAGGTAGATCTTCTCAATTCTGGCTGAGATGAAGAAATTCTAGTATCATGTACAGTGGAAGATCTTCTTAATTCTGGCCTCTCACCTCTCTCAGGTACATGTTCTTCTAATAAAACATCTTCTTCACATGCCTGAACCAGGCGATCATCAGGATGAAAGTCAGGTATGTCTCTCTCAGCTCTCGTCTCCACCCAAGCAAGTAAAGGTGTTCTTCGTTTAGCAACTCATCACATCTATCTCAGGAACTACCTCCTCAAATGGTCTACCAGCTAGCTGCATGAATATTTGTCTTTCTATCTTTTGCCTTTCTTCTTTTTACTTCACCCTTAAACGCATATTATAGTGACCGTAAACCAACTTCTCTAGCCTATCCACACCCAGCCTATTGCGAATTTTTGTGTGAACAGGCTGAATGTACTCCAATTCCTTTCATATGGGCTAGAAAAAGTGGTTTGACTTAATACTCTGACTGCAACATACGCTAAGGGACTTGTCCCAGCTTGTTGATAATTGACTTGGATCCACAATTTAGCTGTTGCAATAAAATGAGCGAACATTAATCATTTTATAATGGTTAATTCTTAAATTTATGGTTTTAGGCAAACACCCAAACATGTAAAACCACCTGGAGTGAGTCTTTGAGCTGCATATGTCATGTCATATCCTCCGTATATCCCAACTTTCATCTTATATCTCTCCACCTACAAAATGGAAGACATGGCATATGTCAAATGAATCATGCATACATATGCAAAATAAAACATTCTATCCTACCTCTGCCATTGCATCTAATCTCTCATTCATTGTCCTTGCAAGGCGAGTGATGACATTCATGGTGCATCACTTCTCCGTCATTGTGCACATTATCTTTATATTGAATTCTAGGGTTGAAAAAATTCCCTGCATATGATAAAAGATTTTAAGCATAGTATCATAAAAAATTCAGCAAGTAATTACATTAAATAAATTGCCTGCAGCATGAAGATCATGGTGGAGAGTCATCTCCCATCGCTTGTCTATGATGGCCCACCATTTTCTGTATGCTTTAGGATTCCTTTCCCTCAACTTTTCCTTTGCTTTGTCCATTGCCTCGTACAAATATCCCATATCATTTTTGTCGTCACCATCAACCATTCTAAGGATAAGTACCAAAGGCTCTATTACTTGAGGTAGTGGGAAGCCTTCTCCCAAAAACGTGCATTGCTAATCAGGTCTTGGACTTGGAGAGCAACATCTTTACTATCAGGCCGTAGAGTGTTTACATGTTGCAAAAATTCTTCAGAATTAATCAATGGCCCAATTGATGCCTATACTTCATTAGGCTCTCTAAAGAAATAAAATTGGATGCAAATCTAGTGGGACCAGCACGAAGGAGATCTCTCCCATCTGTGTACTTCCTCATCATATTCAAAATCTTGTTGTGACTATAAATAAAGGCAGTTATCATCTGAGCATCATCAATGAGGCCATGAATATGAGAATCTTTGCCTATGTCCTCCATCATTAAATCAATACAATGTGCTGCACATGGAACCCAATAGAGATGTTGTTGCTTTTCCATCAACAACCTACCAGCAGCCTTGTAGCTCGCTTCATTGTCAGTCACAACTTGTACAACATTCTCTTCACCCACTTCCTCCACAACTGCATCCATTAGTTTAAACAAATAATCTGCATTCTTGATCTTGTTAGATGCATCAACAGATTTAAGAAACATAGACCCCTCACAGCAATACACAAGAAAAATTATCACGGATTTTCTTGTGGTCCCTGTCCAACCATCACACATAATGGTGCAACCACGTTCTTTCCATATATTTTGGAAGCTACTCACCCATCCTTTCAACTCATCATATTCATCATCAAGCCCAGCATCATATATGTACTTCCTTGTAGGAGCCTTAAGACCAGGCCCAACTTCCGCAATTGCATCCAACATACTCTGAAATATGGGCTCTCTGCCGTATGTGCCGGAACACCTGCATGTAAAAATCATTTGACAATACCTTTGATTGCTCCCTTTGCAGTGGCTTTCACTCCTTTCAATGCTTGCTTGATTCCTGGTTGCTTTACAGACCTTGATCTATATAAATATGCATCCATAGGACCCTGTGTAGGAGCATGAACATCTGAAAGTCTACCTCCACACCCTAATGCACCGGCTCCTCTACGAACTGATGTACTCCTAGGAAGAGATCTTCTAGAGTCATCTCTAGACAAATGTGCTCTCGATGTCCCCAAACCCCTTCGTCTCTCATCTTCCTCCGCATAAGAACGGCGACTAGCACGTGCCGCTGCAGTAAACTCAAGATCAAGATCATCATCATCATCATCATCTTCATCATCATCCACAGGAATTGGTAGAGTATAATCTCTACGAATCTGTCTCCCAGAAATCTCATCTTGAAGTTGTTGTTGCTGCTGAGTTGTCAATATTTTTTCTACTTTTTTCCCCTTCATATATGCTTTAATTCATTTCTAACTTCCATTGGACAAGATGGACATTTTGAAACATTTCCAGCAATCCCAGCAAGATGTTGTTAAGGCGATAAATGCCTCCAAACATCTCCTTTCTACACCAATTACATTTGGCTTTTTTCTTAGATGCATCAATAAGTGTACCATGAGCCCAACCAGGATCAATGGCCTGCTCCACCTCTTGCTCTTCATGTTCTTGATGTGCCATATTCCTGTGTAAGAATGCAATTGAATTGCACGTTAATTACACAAAATTCCTATTTTTAAACCCTAATTAGGATTTAATTTGGGAATTTCGGGAAAAATGTCATACAATGTAAATGAATGTACATAAATACTCTAATCAACTCAAATGACCACATTGGACACTCAATTGCACATTAATTAAATCCCTAATTTTAAAACCTATTTAGGGTTTAATTGGGAATTTATGAAAAAAAATATCATGGACTATAAATAAATGTACATACAAAACTCTAATCAACTCAAATGACCACATTTGACACTCAATTGCACATTAATTTATTAATGACCTAAAATCCCTAATTTTTAAACCCTAATTAAGGTTTAATTTGGGAATTAAAAAAAAGATCATGCAATGTAATTGAATGTACATAAAAACTCAAATCAACTAAAATAACTACATTGGACACTCAATTACATAATAATTATACTAAGGACCTAAAATCCCTAATTTTTAAACCCTAATTAGGGTCATTTGGGGATTTTGAGGGAAAACAGTCCATGCAATGCAATTAAGTCTACCAACAAACTCTAATCAACTCATAGTTGTCAAGGCGGACGCCTAGGCGGCGCCTAGGCGCCGCTTAAGCGCCAAGGCGCTTCCTCAGCCGCCTTAAAACACCTCGCCTTTCTAAGAGGAGAAAAGGCGCCCCAAGGCGCCGCTAAGGCGGCCAAGGCGCACGCCAAGGGCGCTTGGGCGTGCCTAGACCCTTTAGGGGTCCGCAATATCCCACTTAGACAGTAGATTCAGGTCGATTTTCAGGGCCGAGTCCAGCC
Source organism: Colocasia esculenta (assembly GCA_014218235.1). Taxonomy (NCBI): domain Eukaryota; kingdom Viridiplantae; phylum Streptophyta; class Magnoliopsida; order Alismatales; family Araceae; genus Colocasia; species Colocasia esculenta. The sequence goes on from JACBKR010004991.1 coordinate 7,772, forward strand.
CGATTCCAGGTAACATCTTATTTACCTGAATATCATTTAAGTAAATATTATAATTTGTTGTTTCATTTACTTAAGATATATATGTAAATAAGGAAGTACCCCCCATTTGAATCCAATAAAAATATCAAAAAATCATCTCTTACAAAAAAAAGTCAACTCTCCCATCGAAGAAGAAAATCACGATTTTGATGATTTTAGCGAAATGCTAACTTTCTAATTTCTCATAATTTGACCTATCTAAAAATTTGATAATTCAAATAAACCATATGGAACACTAAAAATCTAAAGTCCGGTAAAAAAAGTCAAACGTGCATATGACTTCTCCAAGGGAGTTGCTCTCCTACTGACAACACTTAGTCTGTTTGAGATCTCTCAGGATTTGGTCAAACTTAAACTATCATCACCCAAAACATGAGACTTGTCATTTTCTAGTTTCTTTTCAATTTTTAGGCATATTGTGGGATTATGTAATGGACTCATTTAGTTTTTACTTGTTTTAAGTGTGTTAAGATATTGCACTTCTTATTTTTATTAACATATTTACATGTATGTGTATTGCTTGTTTTAAAAGTTGAAAATTAGTTTTCTGATGATAGAATGATATTTGCACTTCTTGTTCTTATTTAGTGTGCTTATTTATTTGAAGATGTCAATTTAGATTTTTTATGACTTTATGATATATAATGTGAGTTTGTTTACTTGGAGTTTAATTTTTGTTGCTTTCATTGTCTTTATGTCTGTCATATTATGATATTTTTATTGAATTTTCATCATTATATATATTTATAGATACATAAATATCATGTAAGAGGGACACTTGAAAACAACTCATACTTGGTTCCATCCTAAACACCTAGGCACCGCTTAGGCGAGTGCCTAAGCTCTTAGGCGATCCGAGACCCCACCTACGCCTTGGTCGCCTTGACGCCTTGACAACTATGAATCAACTAAAATATTCTATTAGACACTCAATTGCACATTAATTTCATTCATGGACACAAAATCCCTAATTTTTATACCCTAATTAGGGCTCAATTTGGACATTTAGGAGAATGAGAGTCATAAACATGTTAAATATGCTATAGATCTATAGCATATTTAACATTTCCTATTTTTTCAGATTTTTATTTTTTTTTAAAAAAAGCTCACCTCACAGAAGAGAGAGAGGAGAACAGAGAGAGAGGAAGGAGCAGTGGCGGCGGCGTGCAGTGGCACCGGCGGCGACCCTCCTCGGAGCTCCGGCGGCGGGGGACAGCAGCTCCGGCGGGGGGAGGGGGGGCAGGGGGCTGGGAAGGGGGCTGGGAGGGGGGGGGGCTCGGGACTGCGCAGACAGAGGTGTCTGCGCAGTCCCGTGATCCTCCTTAAGGAGGGATCCGCGGAGTCGCCCTAGTCGGGCCGGAGTCGCCTGGAGTCGCGCGACTCCAGGCGGATCCGGCCCGACTAACTGGACTCCGCGGATCCTGGGGTGTTCCCCCCGCCCAGTCGGGTTGCAAGGGGCCGACCCGACTCAGACTCGGGCGACTCCGAGCCGACTTTGCCATCTATGCCTGCAGTAGTTGGTTTGTTCAAATGAAAATGTGTTTCTATTGAGGTGTTGGACATTGTGAAGTTTGGATCTGAATGGGGACCTATTGAAATGCTTTGTTTTTGCTTGGGCAGTACATTCTTGGTGATGAACATGAGTGTTTATGTCAACATCTTCGATATACATCTGAGATTTGCAGCCGAATGGACACAAGGAAAGAGATCCATGAGTTGTTCATGTGTTCCTTCAATTCGACAAACAATTGCAGTTACCCATAAATACCTGTACCACTCCAGGACCAGCAGAATCAACTGCTTTTTAGTCTGAACTTCAGTGAAATGCCAAACTGATGATGAGTTCCTTCATAGAATATTTGAATTCACAAAACAAGCATTCCTTCTTTCAATCCCTTAGCAGGTTGAGAGCACCTTCGATGGGTACACCTGCACTTGGATCTGATTTGACTTGTCACTTGTCTTCTGCCAGAGGAATAGAGCTGACCTGAGTCTCATGTTGGCATGTGTGGGAACAATTTTGGAGTTTAGCAGAGTAGATTCCAATTTCTTATTATATATTTTCCTATGTTGGCATGTGTGGGAACAATTTTGGAGTTTAGCAGAGTAGATTCCAATTTCTTAATATATATTTTCCTTCTTCCTGTATTTTTTCAGTTAGATGAGAGTCCTTTAGATGGACCTTTTGGTTTTTCTTGGCTTTTTTCTTTAGTCCTGTAGATGGACCTTATTTGTTATTGGCTCTTTTTCTTTCTGATGTATTTTTTGTTTTTGATTGTAGCATAAGGGCAGGGCTGTCTGTGCTCCTCATGTCCTCCCCCTTGAAAGGCCCCCCCTTTTTACTCTTGTTGACAATTTTAATGAGAGAGTAGAATCTCGGTCTCTTTTGGTGAAGCTAATGCTGCCTTGTGTGAGGAGATGAGCTGAGGAGGGGCCATGAAGTCCAGTATAGCACAGCTCAGTCTCCAACATCCTCACGTCCAGCACTGCCAAAGCAGCTGCCTTCTTCCCTGGTGTTTCACCACTCAGCTCACCTCATTTTCCTTTTTTTCTTCCTCTACACTTCTCTATCCCTAGGCAGCCAGTAAGCCCCAGTCCCGGAAACTTGCATCTCCCTGTCTGCTCATCTTTTTGTCCACTTGCTCTCCAACACTCCAGCCCTGGTCTCACCTCCCCACCTCTCCTCAGCTTCCTTTCCCTTTTCTGCCTCTGTCTAACCTTGTTCTTTTAGCATCTAAGCAGACTTGTGACACACAACCCCACTCTCAGGCCCAGTTAGGAGTCTATGCATAATGGCTTGCATTTTAGTCGCGTGATCTCCGTTACTGGAGTCCAGGCCTTGAGCTATCTGCCTCTTTTCTCCCTTCCATTCTCCTTCTCCTCCTTTTTTTTCCTTGTGACTTGTTTTTCTTCCTAATGGGCTTGCAACCCCCATCTCAGGCTCTCAGCTAACTGGGCCTTTGAGGTCTGCCACTTGCAGACATCTCGAGATTGTGAAATCCATTGCTTAACACTAGACCACCCTTTCTCTCATGGATGATGCTATGAAGTGTCGTGGGTAGACGTACTGGGACCCTACTCGGGTCCTAGGCTCCATTGCCTGATGCTGTATGCCATGTGCCAGTCCCCCCCTCCTCACAGACAGCATAGCTTCCCCTTGGGTGGCCCTGAGCCCCAACGATTGTTTCTGTGCCAGGTGCTAAGCTTCATTTTTCTAACTGTTTCTCATCAAGACAGTGCTCTGCCGCTGGGAGCCCACTTCCTCGCCCACAGTGTGGACCATCTTTCACCCTTTCTCATGTTGATGTGTCATCTTTGACATTGACTGAGTGAACAGATTTGTTGCCTGTGCGCCTACTTTCAGAGTGTGCCAGAGCAGGCTGCCTGAGACAAAGGATCTTCTTTCTAAACTAAAGAGATTCAATTTGGATCTATTAATGTCTAAGGTCTCATATTGAAATCATTTCAAAGGTTTTGCCTTACTTTGTCCTGGCATGCTGCAAGGTTGCACCCTTCACAGTGCCCTCATGACCATGGAAGGCCAACCCGGATCGGTCATCCAGATCGGCCTGGTCCGATTTGAATCGGCGGGCCAATCTGATCCTGCCGATTCTCAGGAACTCAGCCGATCTTAGATTTTCTAGAAGAAAAAAACCCAAAAAAATCAGAAAAACAGAAAAATAAGGAACAATCAGAAAAATATACAAACGTTGTATGCATTTAGTTTGGTAAAATTTGATCAAACATGCTACCTTGTAACTTGAACAGACGTTTAAATTGCAAATCTAACTCTTTCAACCTGAAAATTCACAACTACATTCCTTAAACACTGTATTTAACATCATACAGCTTAAACATGATATGAAAACGTTTATTAACACAAAATGAACTAGATAACCTGATTGAAGACTTCAAGGTTGTCCAGGCGGATCCTTCATCCTCAAGCTAATAAAATTGAAAATGTGCCCCATAGTCAGCTTGTGCATAGCCAAATAGTTAGCCAAGTCATTGAAGCCTCTAGAGATTCCTCTTGGAGTGTTTAATTGGCTTGGACTCTCTTCAGAACGTTGAGACTTGCATGGGGAAGCTGAAGTTAGAGCCTCTTTCCCCAGTGTGTTGTTGTCCAGATGGACCTCAGAATATGAATCTCCACTTCTCACACTAGTGCTACTGGGGTCTGAATTGGGCAATGTGGGGGGGGGGGGGAGAGGGGACCCACATCCCTAGTCATAGCTAGCTATGCCCATGCCTCTTTGCTGCCTCATATCCCCCATGTTGACCTTGCCCTAATGTTTGCTGTTGGCCTTCTTCATGCTAAGTCCTAGGTTGGTATAGTCATCATATCCATATCTTGTTCCTACGTAGACATCTCCGTCCACGTAACCTCTTGTAGTTTTAGTAGCACCACCATCATCACATCATCGTCAAGGCCTTGGAGTCATCACTGCCAACTATCCTTTGACCTCTGCGGCTTCTTTCTAAATCCCTTTCTTGCCAGCCTTCTCCTACGGCGGTGGGCGTTCTTTTTTTGCCTCGTACTCCCTGGCTGTTGGAACGCGGATTTTATTTTCTTTCTTTCGTTTTCTCTTCTCATTTCTTTTCTGAAATGACGATTTTTGGGTCTGCCGACTGTTTACGGGAACAGACAAAGATTTATTTTGTCAGGGGTATTGGGTCGAACCCTGATACCCTTGAATTTCATTTCATTATTTTCCGCTGCGCTCACGTTCAGGGCGTTTTGAGTGGTCGTGTACTGGACCGTTCCCCACCGACCGAAGTCGATGTTTCCGTTTAAATCGAGTATAACACTCGAATAGCTTCGAATGCGTAATGTTTATTAAAAGACCGTATGCCAAAATTTAAAGGAGAAAGGCAGATGACAAGCAATTTCCACAGTTTTATTCAAGCCTGCTCATGTCATTTATATTTATGACATTTACATTTATGCCTTAATGGGGTTTGTACCTCCACTGGGCGTGCATACAGCAAGTCATGTACATGGACGTCGATGACAGGGTGTTTTGTGCCTCCGTCGGACGTTTACATGGTAAGGAGTACATTTTTTTTTACTAATGGGGCGTTTGTGCCTCCACAAAGTAACATGCCTCTACGTGTGTCTTTGTGATACCGGAGGACTTAAACAGGAGCTCGACGTATGTCTTTTGTGACACCGGAGGACTTGAATATGCGTCTCGACGTGTCGTTTATGACACCGGAGGTCTTAAACATGGCCACGGGGGTCTTGTAACAACATGTGGCGTCTCTATGCGGGCGAGCGCAGGAGGCCCCGCCACGGAGACAAAGCACCAACGGTGTCGAAGACTTTTCCCGACACGTGCGGCCTATAAAGCTCACGCACGGACCACGCCCGGACCAGCTGAAGTGGTTTGCAGGCGTCTGTGCTTCGGGCCTAAAGATGGCGTCTACTTGGACATGCTTTATTCAAGTCCCTATAGTCGATACATATCCGGATTTGACCATTCTTTTTTCTTCACTGGAATAATATTGGCGAGCCATATTGGATATATGCATGGCTCGATGAAGTCTACTTCAGAAAGCTTGTCGACTTCAGTTTCACTCTCAATTCTAGTTCATGATGCCGCATACGCCTTTGAGCTTGTTTGACAGGCTGGCCGTATGCAGTATAGATAATTCTGCTCAGCAACTGATGGCTCTAGTCCCGACATTTCTTTATAATTCCAAGCGAAACAATCTTGGAATTCTAGCGAAGAGTTTGATAGGATTGCCTTTCTTGTTCATCAAGAAGGCGCTGATAAAGATCGGCCGGGGATCTTGTTGACTCCCGAGATTGAGTTCAATAATTCATCAATAGTGGCTTGTCCACCATCCTCGATTTCTTGGGAGCTGGTTGTAGACCTATGATCTCCTTCATCACTCGGAGTTGGTGACGTAGACTTCATAGAGATCCCTATCTTGAAGATTTGTAGATGAAGATTGCTTGTAGATTCTTCTGATAGCTCGTCATTTAATAATTCATTTGATAGAGCTGGATAATATCTTGGAAGTTGGAGTCGGAACACTCCTGATTATTCTGGGTGCTGCAGACCTCTGATGATGATTCCACAACATTAACTGTATAAGAGATTTGGCATCATAACCTAATCCTCTAGTATCTTTTCCAGAGAATGGAGGTTGCCCCCGGACTTGCGAAGGTTCCCATAATTGCTTGAAGAAATTTCTCCGGGAGATATCTTGTACATGAGGAATTTTCTGCTTTTTGCACATCTCCTTAATCTTTGCTGGCATATCGGCCATTTCTTGTATTGATTCTAGCTGGTTGTTGGAGCTGTCTTCCCAACCAAAATCATCCTCTGTATAAGTTGGGAGTGTCAATTCCCCTTTGTAGAAGAGAATTGGCTTAGCCATTCTTCTTTCTTTCTTTGATAAGTGACGACGAAAGTTTTTAATCGTCGAAACTTTGTTCTTGCTTCGGAGAATAAATTTGCATGCAATTGGGTGGTAAAGGATACCGCCATCAATGACTTGACTTACATGATCAGCTTCATAACTGATATTCCGCCGTTCTGGGCGGATTTCTTTGCTTTGAGAATTCTTTGCAGAAGATTTAGCAAGGCTTTTATTTATCACAAAAAGCTCGCCAGTCTCACTGTCTTTATTTGAGCATTTAATTTGCTTACCCTTTTCTTTAGACAGGAAAAGGTTGAGGATTTGGTCCCCCAAGATATAAGAGGGCATCAGTCAGGTTGCATTCATCCTCCCGAAAGGGGGCTTGATCAGCAAAAACTGTATACTCTTCCCTTCTTTTGCATATTTGATGCATTGATGGAGAGTTGATGGAATGACCCAGTTTTCATGCAGCCAAGGTCTCCCAAGCAGAACTTTATATGTTGTATTAGCATCAATAATGAAAAAGGTCACCCTAGTGACGAAATCCCCTAGAGCCAAGTTGACGGTGACTCTTCCTACTGCTTTTTCTGAGTTTTGATTGAATCCTGTGATCTTCACATCCTGTACCCTTTGCATATAGGGCAAAGATATAAAGATTGAAAGGTCTTGTAGGGCATTAGATTGATGGATGCCCCCGGATCAATCAAGATCCGATTTAATGATCTGTCATTAATGTTTCCTTTCATATATAAGGACGATTATGATATGGGGAAGATATAACAAATCTTCATCAGTGAAGGTGACATTTGCCGCATTGCTTCATATGCCTGAGCTTGGAAATCTGCCATATGGGCTTCATAAATTTCTGGTTCTTGGAGTATTTTGACAAGAGTTTCTCTCAAGTCTTTGCTCCAGGCAATTACTTCCCAGACAGTGATGTTGACGGGAGTGACTGTAGTTGTTGAAGAATTTTACCGTCAGCTTCGGAGCGTATCTGGTCCAAGTGGGAGGATTCCCTTGATGAGTCCCAGAAGGCTCTCCTGACTTGACGGGCTTCTTCTGAGAAATAGGAGCCAATAGCTTCTCATTAGGAAGAGGAGGAACACTGTCTGGCTCATTTGATGAAGCATATGGACTTAAATTTTTATCTTCAGACTGGGAAGGCTTGTCGGGTAGTCCCCCTTCTTCATCTGAAGGATCAAATATATAAGAATCCGCCCGGATTTGAGGTTCGGGCAGAGGCCTTGCTTCTTCGCCATGAAAGAGTATAATCTTATCTGGCTGCTTGGTAGTAGAAGATGCTTTTTGGTGCCTGCCACGACCCTTCTTAAGATGATGATTTGAATTACCTGGAGGTCGACGCTGGTATACAAGCGTCGTTGGTTTATCTCCTGCTTGTGTAGTAGTGTTTTTTGCGGGAGTTTGCAATTCCTTTGGAGGAGGGATGAACACCATATAGCAGGAGAATGAGTTGAACATGGAGTTCAACTGTTCCATAGTAATTTCAGCATCTTCATTAAAGAGGCTCAAGCTTGGTGAGGGAGGGTGATCCTCCTCTTGCAATGCTTCATGCTGGACATGGAGTAGCCAGTCCCGAAGCCGTCGCTTTCGCTCGATCTCTTCCCATGGGATATATTGATCGAGTGTAGTTTATCAGAAGGCCTGGGAGATACATATTCATCCAGCTCATCAATTAGTTGTTGAAGTCTTTGAACAGCCGTCAGCTGCTGAGGAGCTTCTGTTGCGGCAGCATCTTCTATTTGTTTCTTCATTTTTCTTTTTTCATTTCTTTTTCTATTTTTCTCTCTATTCTTCATTTGCAGAGCTTCTAGTGAATTCATTACTTTTTGCTCTGAAGATGGCTCAGGAATATTTCTCTTGCTAGAACGACCTTTGGCTGTAAAGTTGCCGGGCCTTCTAGGATTTCTTGATTTTCTGGGGCCAACAGTGACCCATTCAGCTTCTGAAGATTGTACCTGAAAGGTTGAGTTGATTGATTCTTCAACGATTTCAGGAGGGAGTTGGTAGTAATCATCTACAAACTCCTCATGTTGCTGCGAGATTGGTTTCGCTGCAGTTTCTTCTGATATTCCATTTCTGTATTGAAACAGGCCGACCCTGAATTGTTCAACATCAGCCTTGCTTCTATGTTGCCCATAGCCCAACTGGTGATGATAATATTAACATATATCTTGATATTGTGCTTGGAACTGTGGACTTGGATCATATATTTGTGATGAGGGGGTCAGAATTTCCCTCTTGATCGATTACTCCCTCCCGAATCTTTGTTTCGATCCAATCATGGAGATCTGGGCAATCTTTAGTAGGGTGTATGACCATGGCATGATATTCACAATAGAGATATGATTGCTTTTCTTTTTCGGAAATATAGGACTCAGGGGGATACCCTTTTATCAACCCTCTGATCTTAAGCTGATTGAATATGGCCTGAGTCTTTTAGATCAAATGAGAGTTGATGTAGAGGGTGCCAATCATCATACCATCGGCTGGATAGATATGGATGCGGCATAGGCGGTTGTCCCTCTGGTTCAAGAACCCCAGAGGATGATACATTGATGACATTGACCGAATAAGGTCCAGGATTGTATGGCGCATTTAATGGTGGCTGAATATGAGGTTGTGGGGGATTGACCAGATAATTACCCATATTGATGCGTCCTTGCTGGATCATTTCTTCCACTTCTTGTTTGAAAATTGGACAGTCTTCAATGACGTGTCCCAGCAATTGATGATATGGACAATAATTGGGTCTAAATTGCTCTGGGACTAGATAATCCATATATCCTGATCTCAGGCATAGCCGGAAGAGTGGCATTGTATGCTGGCGATGGAAGGAATATGACCTTGTCGGCTCGACAGGATTTGGAGGATTTTCAAGAAACCACTCAATTGGGTCTTGAAATGGCGGCATAGGGGGCAGCTCCGGGTATGCTGGGGATAAAAATAAGCAGGTTGGAAAGCGTGGGATTCCTGAACAGGCACATCCTGACGCCTTTCCATGCTTTGCATAATTTGGCGCAACTCTTGTTGGCTTTGTTGTAATTGCTCGAGTTGCCTTTGTACTCTTTGTATTGTTTTTCTTGTACCCCGATGTTTAGACCTCGGGGGAGAATGAGCTCCAGAAATATCTTGGGGTGGATTGCAAGAAGGTCCTGCTTCAAAATTATTTGAGCTTGTGGCGGGATCAGCCGTGTGTATAACATTAACGGATTGTTCTGGCCAATCCGAAGTATGAGGTTGTGGAGGATCAACCAGACCATTTTGCATAGATATGGCCTTCCTGGATTACCTTTTGAGCCTCATTCTTGAAGACAAAGCAATCTTCAATTGAATGCCCCACCATACGGTGATACGGGCAATAATTGGGTTGATTGACCTTGCTGATATCTGCTGGCTTCTTTGGTGTTGGTAATGATATTAACTGATTATCCAGACAGAGATCAAATAGCTTTCTGGTATGCTCTTTTCTGAAAGAATAGGGAGCTTTCATACGCTCGGCCAATGTAGGCGGAGGCAGTTTTGGCTCTGCTTTTTTCTTTGAGGAAGTGGGGATTACTGCCCCCTTTGCTTCACTGCTAGGCAAAAAGTCAATAGCATTAATTTCTTTCGCTGGCGGATTGCGCTCTTTAGGGATTTTACCCTTTTGAGCTGTATGAGTTGATTGCTCAGCTAAGAACCCTTCAATTTCTGCGACAGCAAAATTCAACTGGTCGAAGCTTCGGATATTGGCCGCCAAGAGTCTCTCTTTAATTGTTAGGATGAGGCCTCTCCGACAAATAATTACTGCATCTTGTTGGATGGGAGGATTATCACATTGCATGCTAAACTCTCTCCATCTTTGAATGAAGTCAATTGCCGACTCCCCTTTCTTTTGTGTGAGGGAGCATAACTCAGCAAGAGAGATCTTCCTTTCTGCCGTTTGAAAACGGTCATAGAATTTTAACTGCATATCAGCCCAATGGAGAACTGAGCCAGCCTTGAGCTTTGCATACCATTGGAATGCGACCCCTGTTAAAGAAGTTGCAAAATATCTGAGGAGGTAGGATTCCTCAGATGCCAGATCTCCCATGGCAATTATGTAATGCGCCACATGCTCCTGAGGTGTCCCATGCCCATCATATTTAGGCAATTTTGGGACTTTGGGGCATGATTCTGGCAGCTTCTTGAGTTGATGATGTATGGGGAACGGGACAGAATATAAGCCCGTAGCCTGAATACCCTCGCCCTGCTGGGCGAACATATCTTCAACCATCTTCTTTATTTCATGCCGTTGTATGGCAATATTTTGAAATGCGTCCATTTGAGGAGGCATAATATTAGATGGGTCGTTGATATCTGGACCCGTAGCCTGAGGGAGAAGACCAGCTGAAGAAATTGCTGGATTATTTAATGAGACAAATCCATCTGGATGCTGGCTTTGTTGATGTCGAAGAAAGGCCGGCTCCATGGTTTGCCGGACTTGTCGTCGCCAATTGCCTCATTTTATTAAGAAGTGAGGTCATTTCAGACCGCCACTGTTGTATAATCTCATATTTGTCATCATGACATAGCTTGAAAATTTTCCTTTGTCGGCAAGTCGATGACGGGATGCCCAGCAGAAGTAGAAGGTCCACTTTCCTCAAGTTGAATATTGTTTCTTCAAGAGAGGGAATTTGGGAACCTTCATGCTGAGTGTCGACTGGTGGGAAAACTTGGCTAGAGGTGCCAACTTGCCCACCGAGCTGACGAACTCTCCTGGCGAATTGCCGAGTATTGGGGTGGATAACCCCTGTGGAAACATTAGGAGTGGCTTCCGCGATTTGCTCCGCGACTTCGCCAGGCTCCATTCCAGTAGCATAACAGGAGAATATTATAAGCCTAGGCTTTTCCTGAGCTGTCCAAGTAACACGTCGTCTTTTTGACGGACGGACATTGGCGCTAGGAATTGCCCTTGGCTTATTAAATACTGGAATTCGCGACATACGGTCAAAAACCGATATGCGAGACTGTTGAGGTGAGGTTTGCTTATCTACCCGGATATTCTCCGAGCCTTGAGAGGTATAGTTTAATTTTCTATATATGCCCTTCCTCTTCCGTCCTCTGGACTGTTCAAATCCAGCATCTTGGAGAGGATTATCCTTGATATTCTTCTTTCTCCAAGCCATCTTGGATGTATTTACTTGACCTTCATACTTCTGAGTTTCCTTTTTGGGAACCCAGATTTTCTTCAACTTGGTAAAACGCCGTGTCTTTTGTTTGGCACCGGCTTCTACCATGGAATCTTGATGCTTTTTTCGGAACCACCGTAGGGCTGAGAAGCGGTTCGAGGTTGGAATATTTGGAACATACCTATCACGAGGAATGGTAGGTGGAGTACCATCAAGGCGCACTTGCACATTCCCGATCATAATGGATTTGCCGGATCTGGAGATGGCAGCTGGCAGCCTTTTGCTCTTGTGGCGTTTATATTGCCCCTGCTGTGAGGGAGCAGGAACCACAATGGTAGAAGAAATCATATGGACCGAATAGGTCCGAACTTGAGTTGAATGGGGTTTGCCCCCTTTGACAGCATCATTCTTCATGGGCATTTGGGTGCCCTTGTTGACAGTAGCAGAACGAGCGTTGACACGTCCGCTGTTGTTGGACTTCTTCTTTGTTGGTTTGTAAATAGGGAATCCTTCAGTGACATCTCCCTCTCGGTGAGCCGGAACGACTCCCAAGAAGAAAGGGGATCCGATGACTGGGGGAAAATCTCCAAATACAATTGGAGTCGCCAAGTATCCGAACTTGGCGTGGTTGTTGATGACGAGCGGTCCATAGGTGACAGCCATTTGGTCTGCTCCTTGTGCCTTCGAGGTAGCTTCACAGTACCTTCAAAGGAAAATATTGGTATTAGGATTTTCATGAAAAATATATGTATGTCTCATCCTTTTTACTATGAATGGTGAGAAGAGGTCCCACCGGGCGTGCCAGTTGTTGACACGGGATGGAGGTGTGGTGGTGACCACACGCGGGTATCATCGGCGTGGGAACACCGATCATTTGATTTGGTTTTGTTTTGATTTCATTTGATGGAGGTTTATGCATATTCATTTCACATGCTTTGAATTTTGCGGGGCGTGCCAGTTTGTCTAATAGACAGAAAAAATCCGCGCAATGCGGAAGAGAAATATTGGGTGTCCATGAAATGGACGGGGGTCCGTGTGACGGACGACTGGGTTGTCCATGAAATGGACGGGGATGCCCGTGTGACGGGCGACTAGGGTGCGCCGTTTTTTATCTGAACTCCTTGAGTCCCGTATCTATACTCATCAGATGATTGGGTAGCATGTGCTGGACCTCTGTCTCCATCGATCGAAATCGATGTTACATTTACATCGAGTTAAGACTCTTGGTGTTATTTAACATCAGTTTTAACCCGAATACCATTCATAGCAAAAAGGGATGAGAGAATACACATTTTTTTAGAAAATCCTGGGCATGATGCATCATTTTCTTTTGGTTATTTTTGAAATACTTTTTGCTTTGAGTTTTCATTTTGAAAAGACTGCCCTTTGTGGAGCTCGAGATATGACTTTTAAGAAGGGAACGGGTATATTTCCGTGAACCCATTTGGGGTCTCCCTCCTCTCTCTTTTTTTTTTGAGAAAGATGTTGT